>CM062389.1:27990027-28152365 GCA_031304145.1 Cardiospermum halicacabum | reverse complement strand
TTTATTTTTAAAAAATTTTAAAATTAAAATATAAATATAAATAATAATTATAAAAGAATAAAAATAAATTCTTTTTTATTCTAGTAAAATAATTATTAAATTGAATAGATTTAAAAAATAAAAAGAAAATTTATTATTTAATTATTTATATTTCTTAAAATAGTACTGTTTTAAAATAAATTTCCCATTTTTTTTAACAAATATAAAACTAATAAACTACCGAAATCCATTTACACATATTTAAGTACTGAACTTATTATATTAATAATTTTTTTAATCAAATTAAACAGAAAAACATAAACCGCCACAGAATCTATAATTTTCTCCGACAAATTTTTTTTGGTGCAATGTAACTAACCTGTTTAGTAAATTGAGTGCTGAATTCTCGGTGGAGTGACTTCCTTCATATTCATACAATACCTAATCACATCCCTATCCTACAAGAATAAAATCACATAAACCATCAAACTAAAAATCTAAAACGAAAAACCAAATGGGCCCTAATCAAATTTAACAAAAAGAAAATCTATAAAATCGAAATAATAATAATAATAATAATAATAATAATAATAATAATAATAAATAAGAGTAATATATAGTAGTATAACATTACAAGAAGCAAATATATAGGTCACATCTGCACGTGGTGACTGATTCTTCCAGTTATTAAACATAATCACCTACTTTATAGTAAAACCGTTGAGACTCTCACCACCGTCGCCGCCGCCACTCTCCTCCACACCACAACAGCTGTCGCTAGCTGTCCTTCCATGTGACCCCCTCTCTTAAATTATAAGACACCCTCCCTACACTCCTCTATCTCTCTCACTTACCCTTATCAATAAAACATTTAATTCTTTTTATTTATTTATTTATTATCATTATCATTATCATCTTCTTCTTTGTTTATATATAAATATATTATAACAAATCTGTCAAACTCTGAACAATTTTGTTCAATGGCACAACAATTACCTCCAAAGGTTCCGAACATGACGACCATTAATCACAATTGGCCATCTTTCCATCAAAAGCTCCCACCGCCGCCATCCAATCAGCACCAGCAGCCGTCGTGGGTGGATGAGTTTCTCGACTTCTCCTCCTCCAGACGGTTGGCTCATCGGAGGTCGGTCAGCGCTGACTCTATCGCCTTCTTTGATTCTCCTTACGTGGAGCAATGTAGAGATTCTAACGGTGGGACCACGACCACGACCACGACGACAACCACGGAGCCTAACGGTTTTGACGATAGGTTTGATGATGAGCAGTTGATGTCTATGTTCTCCGACGAGGTTGTCGCTTTGCCTACGACGTCGAATCCTTCTACACCGTCGGATCAAAATAGTAATTACGATGACAAAAATGCCCCTTCCGATCAAACGTTTTTACAACATCAACCTAAGAATGAGCCTGGTGAAGTCGATGATCAATTGGATTCTCAGATCTCTCCACCTCCTTCGTCCGATCAAATCATCGATCCAAAACGCGTCAAAAGGTTTTTATTATTTATTTATTTATTTATTTATTTAATTTAATTTAATATTTATTTATTAAAATCTATTTATTTGGAATCAGAATTCTGGCGAATAGACAATCAGCTCAGAGGTCTAGAGTCCGAAAGCTTCAATACATTTCAGAGCTTGAACGGAGCGTCACTTCCTTGCAGGTATTATTTTATTATTTATTTATTTATTTTTCATATTTTATAAAATTAATATTTAATTAATATATATTTAATTTTGATGAAATGAAGACGGAGGTGTCGGCATTGTCACCGAGAGTGGCGTTTTTGGATCACCAGAGGTTGATATTGAATGTGGACAATAGTGCTTTGAAGCAACGAATTGCTGCTTTGGCTCAAGACAAGATCTTCAAAGATGGTATTTATTTTTTATTTTATTTTTTTTATTATAATTGTGTGGATATTGATTATTAGAAGTGATATGGTGTGCAGCCAGTTATAATTCGTTAGGCAGAATAATTCATGTCTTTTTTTAAAGAATAATTCATGTTCTATCTTCTTCAAGAAGTGATATTTCTTTCACGCTTATAAATAATTCATTATTAGGTACATTTTCTCAAATTATGATGAACAGTACTGTAATATTATTATTATTATTATTATTATTGTTTTTTAGAATTTTGATTAATCATAATATTATTAGTGTAGCTACATGTGACATAAATCTAGAAATATCTCATCATAAGTAATGTAAACTAATATAAGTAACGTCACCTACTATTTGAACGTCTTATCAAATAAATTTATGTTTTGGATTAACATAAGTTTCCATTAATGGCAAATTATTTTATTTTATTTTAATAATGGTCAGCTCATCAAGAGGCATTGAAGAAAGAAATAGAGAGACTGACGCACGTATTTCACCAACAAAACATGAAGAAAATCAACAACGGCAACCATCAACAACTAACCACCACCGCAGCGGCAGCTCTACCGCCGGCCGCCGCCATGGTGTGTACGGACAAGGAACAGCAACTTAACTGAGCGAAATCTACGAAAGGTGGTCCCTACCAAGAAGGAAAAAAAATAATTAAAAAAAGAAAAAGAGTGAGTGGTGCATATTCTGCTAACTGGAGATTCACGTGATGTGTTCCCACTTGGGTGGGGTGTGTGATTGGATTTAAAAGGTTAGAAAAGGACACGTGGAGGATAGCTGATATAGTAGAAGAAAGAAGGAGACTACAAACAATTTGGTTTAACTGTGTCTGTCTTGTGTGGTTTCTTTTTTTATCTTTTCTGTGAAAGTGATTGATTCAGGGATTTTTTTTTTTTTTTTTTAATTTACTACTAATTGTTAATTTAATTCTTTCTAGTGTTTTTGTTTTTGATATTTTATTTAGATTTTTGGTTGTTTGTGGGCCTTTGATTGGGTTTGTATGAAAAGAAGATTGTGTCAGTGATAGGTTCTGAATGTTGTAATTTGTATGCTTTTATTTTTACTTTCTTTTTTTCTTATTACCATGGTCAGTAACTGTTAAGCGTTATGATTCTTTTTTGGTTAGAAATTGTAAAAACTAATTGGTCGACAAAGTTTTGGAATTCTGATTGGATTTTATCCTTATGTATACCTAGTTGAGTTATTGATTTGTGTTTTTGTATTTTAACCTAATTTATTATAATATGAGAAATGATTTTTTTTTTCCGAATATTTAATACACGAAAATTAAAATAATAATAAAATTTGATAAAATTATATTGATTTGAGTGATGCGATGTTGACTTTAAATTAAAATAATAATATTGTATTTTTTTTTAAAATTTCGGCCCACGAATTCGGGTTATTTATCATTGGGAAAAATACGGGATATGAACCACAAAAATATTGAGTTAAATAAATGGGCTCCCAAAGAATGAATTAACTATTTAAACTAAGTTAAAGTTAGTTTTTATTAAATTAGCCTGCATTCCTAATTTACCCTTGTAATCAAATTTGAATTACAAGAATGGTATTACACCATATTAAAAGATAAAAGTAAAATTGAAAGACAAAAATACCCTTCAATCAAAGTGAAACAGAGAATCCATTTGTTCACAAAATCTCGAGTCACGACCAATAGCTCATTGCAATTTCATATCAACTGTCAAAGCGGTTCAGCAATCGGAAGTCCGACGAGGTAACTCGTTTTTGCTGTTTCGAAGCGGTTGAGAAATCGGAAGCGGTTCAGCAATCGTTTCAGTTGTATCTGATATGCTTTTGGGGATCTTCGATCAGGTCTGTTGGTCTTGGATGGTGTTCTTGTGACTGGTGCGAGTGGGTGCGGTGTGTTGGTCTAGGATGTTGTTCTTGTGACTGGTGCGAGTGGGTGCAGGTGTGTTGGTATTGGATGGTGTTCTTGTGAGTGTTGCGACTTTACAAACCTGAGTTATTGAATAGAAGGTACGCATCTATCCTTTTCCGACTTCGTTAACAATCTGGTAGCTTTGTTTTGAATCAACAAAGTGCAATCGAAATCAAAGGGTGGTTTGTTCAAAACTCTTGGTGTTAAATCTTGTCGATTAGGTTTTGTTTATTACTTTGGGTATGGCTGGCCAGAACGATAATTGAGTTTGTTGTTAGTGTGAATAGTTTGCAATTGTTGTTATCTGATGTTGGAATTGTGTTGGTTATATGATTGTGTACTATATTATTTTAGCTCAATAATTCTGCTGATTGAATTTGTTAATGGTTGTTTGTTTCAGGGTTCAGAAATATCATTCATAGTACTACGTCTATATGGCTGAAGAACTTGTAAGAATTACAAAAATGATTTTCCTTATTAATTGAATACAGTTTAGTAGATTGTGAGTTTAAAAGCTTCGTTGCTGATGTAATGTTTGTGATTTAATTGCAGGCAATTGTTGAAGGTACATCTAGTTGGGAATACATATGGGGAGAACCCAGAGTTATTACGAAGCAGAAAATTAACAATATTTGTAGGCTAAACGAGCTAGTTGATCTGCTTAACGATCTAGTGCGGCGATATAATCTTAAAAGGTTCACCAAGAAGTCCCCTTTCCGTCAATTTTTTGATTTAGTGGAAAGATGTGGTTTTAAAGACCAAATATTCCATGGGAAGTTAGTGTTACGGGTCCTTGCAGTTGAAGTAAGATTGAAAAATCAACCCTCAGATGAAATGTGGTTTTCGGTTGCTGGTGCGCTTCATCGATTCGGAAAGCAGGAGTTTGCTCTGGTTACTGGGCTGAGATTTGACAAGTTACGGAAGTCAAATTTAATGTTGGAGAAGCAACCACCACCAAAGAGAAATATATGTAAGAGACTTTGGCCCAGGATACAGGGTCATGTAACTGTTCTAGATGTTGTGAATTTGTTAAGAGGGAGAAGGTTAGATGTTGAAGATGTGGAGAGATTGATAATGGTAGTGACAGTGCACATAGTTCTACTGGGTTTTGGGGAGAACAAGGTGGTTTCAAAACTGGTATGGGCTTTGGTAGACGATATGTATAGGTTCAAAAGATTTGCATGGGGTACATATATATTTTCAAAGACTATTGTTGAGTTAAAGGATTTGATGACTAGGGATCTGTTGGATCACCCAGCCAGAGGAAGGATAGCAAGAGGATGTTTATTTGCGTTTATGGTAAGTTTTGCACAATACATTTCCATAGTCAGTGAATGAATTATGCCTGACCGATATTTTTCTTGTTGTTTTTTCAGTGGTGGATAACTGAAGCTTTCCCTCATATGAGGGAGATAGTAAAGGCTAGGGAATTGAAAAGGAATCCTTTATTAGAACCAAGATGTATGAGATGGTCGCTGGATGAGGTTGAGTGGAAGGACTTTGATGAAGCTATGAAGGTTTAGTGAAGTATGGTTTATTTAATGTTATATATGTTTTTGAAATTTTCTAGTGGATTGTAAAAGTTTGAAATGTTGTAGGTGAGGGGTGAGCAAACGCTTGAACCGCCCCGAAATTTTTGAAATGCATTTTTTAGCAAATCGAATTCACTATTGATACAGATTTGTTGGGAGAGGATACTACAGATGAAGAACCATCTACTGATTGGGAGCCTTTGGTTGGAGGTGAATCAGTTGATGGACGACTGCCTTTACCTATAAAGTGTACAAAACAAGGTCGCAAAGGTGCATCAACCTCCAATTTTGATGACTGCCAGGTAATATATGTAGTTGTAATGGACAGCGGTTAATTTATAGCTATTTTATTAGGGTGTTTAATTTAAAAACTAATGAGGATGGTATTGTCAAACCAAATCAGGAGGGCAAGGATCAACAATGTGGTGGTGATGAGCATTTTGACGCGAAGGAGATGGAGGAGAAATGGTGCACTAAAATACTTGACTGGAAGAGAGAACAAGACAAGAGATGGAAGGTTCAAGAACAATGGAATAGAGAACAGGAAGAATTTCGTCGGATTCAACTGGCTACTGAAGTTGATAACCAGCTAAGATTGCAAAGATTGGAGGAAAATGCTGGAATAGTAGGTTCTTCGTACACTCCATTTTAAGATAGATTGAACGAAGTTGAAAGAGTTTATCATGGCAAGAACGTAGGAAATTCAGAAGCAGTTGAAGAAGGTGAGACTATAGATGGTGTTGTAAATAAAACTGTGGTGGGACAAAGTGTTGAGGTTGCTAGAGAAGAGAGGGCAGATTCTGGTAGGGATAAAAATACTGTAGGGAAAGATCCAGATTCCTGCAAGGATTTAAAAGGCTTAGGTGCAGAGTGCAGAGATGCTGAGGCATATGTGGGCACTGAAGAAGTAGGTAGCAAAGGTTGTAACAGTGTAGAGAAGCGAGGGTGCAATGAGGTTGAAGTGGAAGATGATAAAGAGAGAGCAGATATGAGGGAACATTTTGATGTTGAAATTGGATATGAGGGTGTCTCCTTAGATCCCGATGTGGCTTTGAACGACGAAGGAGTCGATGTTAGAGGCAAAACTAGGAAAGCAAAAAACGTTGTCCAAGAAGGCGATGCAAATCCAGAGGTCAGAGTTGAGGAGATTTCTGAATCAGTTGATGGTAATTTTGATAGCATTGAAGGGAACAAAGGCACAGGAGATGGTAGTAAGATGGTTGGTGAGGTATATTGTAATCCATGTGAATCATCACTCACCTTATTATGTTTGAAAAAAGTATAATTTTAAATACATGATTTCTGACCCATAATATATTTATGGTGTATAGCATCTAAGTCCGCGGAGAAGTCATACAGTTGGAAAGAAATCAGCGTATAGAAGAACCCCGTATACTAGAAGTGGTCGAAAGGGGAAGAAGAAAGGACGGAAGAAAGCAAACAAAGTAAAAGACGATAGTCAGCTGAAGGGAAAGTGAAAGGTGCCGGAGCATTCAAATGATGATGATGATGAGGAGGAGTGTAAATTAATGGGAAAGAAATCTGCATCTAAATTGAAGAAGGCTGTTTATGAGTGGCCAGCCGAGAATCTTCCTGTCCGCAAAGCGTTGTTGGAAGATCTAGTTGGGTCTGTCATTCCCTTACTTGTACGTACAGTCCCCAGGACTCATGTAGAAGAACCATTGCTATTGCAAGAGTTTCTGACCGGCAACAGTGAAATAAAGTAAGTGAATTTATCATTGCACCTGTACATACATACTTAGCTTTAATATAAATTGGTAGATTGAATGATGTTATGTTTACCATAATATGCATGAGGTATATATCTGACAAGATATACCTTAATCCAATGCGGTTGACTGTTTTACTAGATGTGTTTGAATGGTTCAGGGGTGACGATATTAACATGTTTGTAATCGTAATGAAGCGGGATTTAAAAAGTTTAATTGCAGATAGAATAGGGGTGGTGGGAAGTAATTTTTATTTGAAGATGTCTGGTGTGTTTGATGGATGTTTGAAGACCATGAATGGTCTGGAGTCATTCGGAGGAGACAAACATTTAGAAAGTGTTGTGTTGGGGGAGGGCAGTGAGGAGGACACATGTGAACCTTGGGAAAATTTATCATATGTGAGTTATGTTGTGGTGGTTAAAAATTTTTCATGCACCATATATAGAATCGTTTATTAAATTCTCATATCCGATGTTTGCAGGTTGTGTTCCCAACTAATGTTTGGGGAAGCCATTGGATTACCGTCTTATTGGATTTGAGTACTGAACGAGTCATCTTAATTGATCCAATGGCATATAGAAACTGGGAGACAAATCTCCCTGATAGGTGTGTTTGCATATCGTACATGATCCCAAGGTTGTTGAGGTCGATAGGTTTTTACAAAGCAAGGGGTGTCTTGTCAGAATGGAAGGGTGGCATATGGCCTGTCCTCTATGCCCATCCAGACCTCATACCCACGCAACATGATACGTAAGTTAATATGAATGTGAATTATTTGAAATATGTGGCTTTAGGCTTATTTATAGTTTTTGCTGATTACTTTATTCTGTAGGAGTTCATGTGGCCCATATGTTTGTAAATTTATCGAAGATATTGCCTTGAAGCGGAGGTGTTGGACAATTTGCAAAAGGGACCGCGAATGGGCTGCCCCTTTGCGAGAAGACATTGTTCGAATAATTTTTCGGAACAGTTTAGCAGTATAACAGGTGGCCTTCCGAATGCTGGATATGTTCTGTTGTTTGCTGCTGTGTGATTTGGAATGGAATTCCTGGGCTGTGAGACTTAGGTGAAGGGTGATAATTGATGTAGTTTGTAAATTTGGTTGGAAACATGGAAACCCAATTTGGACCCTTCTTGTAATGCATGCTAATTATATGATATTGTATTTACTGTGTTTATCTATTGGCTTGGGCACCCTGTGCAGTTTTCAGGAACTCGAATCTCTGTGTCGTTGTTTTGTGTGTGGTAAGATTGTTTACTAGGTTTATTCGATAGTTTTTTGGAGTCAGTTGGTTTGTTTCTTTTTATGTATTTGGCCATCCTGGAAATGGATTCTTCTTAAATTTAACTGTATCCAGCTGCTATGGCCAGACAGGATGTCAAAGTGTTATTTCGGCAACAGGTTTTTACATTGAATATTCCAAACAGGTTAAAATTGTGTCTGTGATTGTGTCCAGCAAGTAAACATCATCTCGGTTAAATATCATTCAACATTCTTGGCACATTTACAGAAGACAGCACAAGGAAATAACACACCTTATTTGAAATTCTGTTGTTGAATATTGTTTGAAGGAAATAAGACACCATAGAAGTCAAATTTGTCAATTATCAGAAAACAGTAATGAATTGAATAATCTGCAGATAACAAGTAGAAATTGAAGGCTGTATTGACAGTAATCAGAAAACATAGTGCACTTGTCATTGATTAAAGTGAACAGGAGGACCACTACCAACTAAAAGCCAAAGCCAAATATAGCAAAGGGGTTTAGGACAGATGAACAAAAATAACAAGTAGAGATTCGTTGTCCTTGTCGCAAAAAGAAATGTAGGACCAGCACACAAAAGAAAACAAAAACACACTTTCCGTGTCAGTAATGTTAACTACCAAAAGGTGTCCTGAATACCCCTAAAATAAAACCTTCCAATTACTTGGACAGCCCTACAACCAACGCACCCAACAAAACAGGGCCAATTATCCCAAATGCCACCCATTTGAATGTTGTCTTCAACTTGTCAATCTCCATCTCAGTCTTTGCTTGAATCCTCTCCTCAGAATCATGCAGATCCACAATTCTTGCAACCTCATCAACTGTCTCCTTCACATCATGGATTTGTCTCACAATTTGAACCATGCGGTCACGCATCCACTCATCTTGCCAGACATTGTAGCGACAATTGTAGTCCTGGGAGATTCATTTCGTCAGTTCAGTAATTAGTCGCACAAGTAAATTAAAAGACGACGGTTAGACCACATTACCTCATTGCCACAAACCCAGTAGTAACGGACTGCGAATAAACCGTCTTCTCTCACGCGAAGTCGTGGAACACATCCACAGTTGCAGTGATGGCCAGCGAGGAAATACTCGTCACAGGAGTACATGTCAGAATCGTAGCAACAATGTCTGAACCTTCGGTCTTCCATTTCGCCACTGGATGTTGCAGAAGAGCTCATGGTCACTAAGTCAGATTCAAAGTTGTAATGAGATGAGCTTGAAGTGGTGTTCTGAAATCGGCTTCACTATGAATTTATATGTGCCCTAAACCACCTTTAGGTTACAGAAAGGTCCGGTTAAAAACACTTAATTACAAAAAGGGCCCAAATTTAAATTACCGAAAAAAGTTATGTCATCACATCAAAATAACACTTCTTTACATTGAATCTCTCTCCGTCACATCACAACTGTACAGTAGGTAACTAAGCCCTAATCATGTACTAATACTATAACTGCTTCATATAAAAACATATCTTCTTCACATGTAAATAAACTGTTGTCACACCAACGACCATAACAATACCTCTTCAGTGCAGAAAGAAGTACCACCCTTCACATTAAAATAAGTCAGATTCACACCATTAATTAACTGTTTCACAAAATTGTTATGATAGGACATATTACCTATAGTCTGCAACAGGGAACTTATCATTTCTCCTGAACAATATATATCCTTGTCACAGGAAAAAAACCATTTGTCACAAGACTTTACACCTTCTGTTCATGGGAAAAAAAATTCCCCTATAGTGTATAAAATCAAAAAATCGGCTTAACATGATAATTTATGACCTTCACTTATTTATATCGCTGTGTCTAATAACTGTTATAACCCACTATCATCAACCCATAAATTGAAAAACCGAACTTATCATTTTGTGGAAAACAAGTAACCCTTCACATGAAAATTTGTCACCTTCACTAATTTATATACCTGTGTCACACGAATGTTGTGACAGGACCGACGACCAAAATTATGAAAATGGTAACTTATCATTTCTGCAGAACAATATATAACGTTGTGTCACATGACTTCACTCAACATGGAATTCTGAAAAATATACGTATTGAGATGTGGAAAGACAATTAATCCCTTCACATGAAAATTTAGGACATTCACTTACTTATATAACTGTGTCACAAGGCTGTTATAACCCAGGGACATTAACCCATAAATTGAAAATGGGAACTTAAAATTCCTTCACAACAAAATACATCCTTGTCACACCCATTAAAAAAAAAACTTAGTCACCTGACTTGACACGACATCACTTTAAGGAAAAAATCGGCTTCACATGAAAATTCATGACATTCACTAAATATATGATTGTGTCACAAGACTATTACCCTTCACACCCGTCACAATCCTCATTCACACCCTTCACATTTCACATAGTGTCCTTAACACAAATCAACCCCTTCACCTAAGTATAGGAATTTAATTAATCAGTCATCTTCAATTTGAACATGTCGAGTAATGATAGGACCTTCATAATTTAAGTTAAAAACTCATAACTTAGCGTGACCTTTAAATAGATTATATTTGAAGAATTATTTGAACACATAACTTATACACATTGAATAAGTAATTTTTGGTAGTTTCATCAAATTGGTGGAATGGATAAGTGATATTAGCATTTCTTACTCAGAAGGAAGTCATTTTATGTGACTTTAAATTTACAAGATGACATAATTAGTGAATTGGAGAATACTGGAATTAATATGTGTATTAACATTTGAACTACTAAAATGCTTTAACAACCCGACACTAGTTCAAATACCTTATTTAGATATGGCATCCACGTTTATCCCTTTTTTTTCCTCCAAAACGGTGTCGTCTTACTTAAATTAATATAAAAATAAGAGTGCTGAAACCCAAATCCCATTACCGTTGAGATGCATTGAATTAACCCTAACCACAACAAATAAGTGGGCACTGGGGGAAGATATCACTTTCTGCTGCATTCGCAATTCCATAGAAGAAGATTTCGGCCTGTCCGGCGACCACAATGAAAGGACTAAGATCTCCTAAAGGTACGCCTGCAATCAATTAATGCTCTATCTTTTATTCCAAATATATGTTCCCTTCTTGACTGGCTTGGAGTGTGTCTAGGGTTGGGGAAAAGGGAAAAACATGGATAATACATTTTGAGTAGATATTGGATATCTGTTAGGTCATGTTGGTTTACAAATTAACCGAATTTATTCCATTTATGATTTCAAATGATTGTACCCTAACACGGAATTATCAGTTACAGTTTTGGAAAAGAGTGAGAAGACTTCGAAGAATGGGAAATCCTGTGGGAAAAAAGGAAACGATGAGGGAGAAACATTAAGAGATGCAAAATGGGACAAGAAGAGGAAACGCAGAGGTGGTTGTGGAGGTGGGAATCATCCTCCAGGGCCACCCAACGATCTGAAAATGAAATATATTAAGAACCTAAAGATTATTAAGGAAGAACCAATAACACTAGAAGAGTTGGAGGACACACCTATTCCAACGCAAGCAATGGAGATGGGTTGGAGGAAATTAGTTGTAACACCACCAGAAATTAACTTGAGCATGGTGTTCGAATTTTATTACAGGGTCAAAGCGGAGACATTCAGAGAGGAAGGTGTAACAGTACGTGGGGTTCGCGTTAATTTCAACCCACAAACGCTAAACAATTTCTTCCAGACCGAACCTCTGTTAGAGCATAATTGTGGGTTTCCACCAAATGAAGACTATCAGGGGAATATATCTGCCATTGTAGCAGAAGAGCTCCGTCATTACCCAATTGGGAGATGGAGAGGTGGGCAGCAAAAAATAGATCACAGAGAACTTAGTGGAGACCTGGCTTTTTGGAATGTCTTTGTCAGTAGGGCTGTTTCTCCAAGACTGCAATACCAAACTCTTCGTAAAGACCATCCATTCATAACCCTGTGCATCAATCGAGCTGAAAAAATGGATGTTGGGGTGATAATGTGTAGGAGTCTAGAATGGCATGTAACAACAGCGAAGCAGATTGTTTTTCCAGCAACAATCACAGCTTTATATCGCCTTGCAGGTGTCCAGCCCAGAGATGACGATCACTACCTACGTCCTGGGACAGCACTCGGAGCTCGGGCGTATAACAAAATAGCGTTGTCTAGGGGGAACCAAGAATATGGGCAGCTGATGACGAGGTAGATGCATCTTCAAATGATGAGTACACCAAGGTAATATTGGGTTGTGGCTAAAACTATTTCAAATTGTGGTTAGGTAGTGTTGTTACTGTTGAACATTGCCTTATTAATGGTTTTGCATATGCTTTTTTTAGGAACAAATGGAATGCGCAAAGAAGACTGTAAACAGACTTGACATTGTAGTGATTAAAGAAACCCTGTACAATATTGTCAACATCCTGGAATCATGTTCCGCTAGGTTGTCCATGATCGAACGACATTTAAATATTGCAGGTACAAACCCAGTGACAGATTTATTTATTGCACTCCCAGAATAGAAACAAGTAGTGAAAAGGAAGCGAATTGTCATACCACTTATGGAAATGCTGCGAATTCAAATACAAATGCTGGTGATGATGATCTGGAATCGACACAATGTCAGTTAGTGGTTGCGGACATGTTTACAAAGGCAATCAATGTAATACCTCCAGAGGATGAAGCAGATCTCCCCAACAATATCCTAACAAGCCTGAAAACTAATTCTTTAGCTGGTGCAATTGCTGCTGTAGACCAACTGGGGGTTTCTATTGAAACTGTGGACAATATAATGCCTGATTTCGACCCTAATAATGGATGTCACTCTAACGGGGTTGAGTAGGATCCGGACAATCAACCTTTGGAGAACGTTTATTCTATTTGGTTGAGACTTAGATCTGCTTTTTATCGTGTTTCTTGGTGTACTGTTTCTTGGAACTGTTCTGAATGTATGTAGGACTTGGCGGATAATATTTATGTTGTGTAGGGAATGTTTGGTGGAACCAACCCTGAATGCGGGGTTGGATATTTTGTAAGGCCTGATTATATGCTAACCTCATTTTCCTTTTTAAACTGTGATTGTATTCTTAGGACGACCCTTAATGCGTTTGCAGTGAGTATGTATGACAGTGTGTTAATGCTTTTCAAGGGGTGTACAATTTCAGGACACCAGCTGAGTTGTATGTGCAGACTGATATTTATATGGCTATAATTGAAAAATTCCAGTAGCTAAATGCTTCTGAGGTGGTGTCCAGATTCAGATACCACCGCAGAAGCATTTACCTACTGGAATTTTTCATTGAAATCAGTCGCTACCAGAGTGTTATTGCTCTTCTGGTGGTGTCTATTTTTTGGGCACAACATGAGCAGCATTTACACACTGTCTTAAATATGTTGGACATAATTACACTGTCATTGTTAATGTGTTTATATTGGTGTCCATTTCTTGGCACCCCCTTAGAAACATTAACACACTGAATGGTTTTGGTCCACATAATTTATGACATTTCGCCGCATGCATTCGATATTTAATTAAACATGTACGGTAATTGCCATGAGAAATTTATTTATTAAACTTAAACAAGCATTGAAACGATGATAATTCATAACCGAACACAATTCCTGTTATTGAAAATTTCGTTTACTTCCTCCACATTACACAACTGAGTGGAAACACAAAATTTCGTTCACAATTCTTGTTTGATTAATCACCTATATTTCATGCTCTCCACCGATATTGGACTCGCAATTACCTGCTACATGCGACCCTGCATCGATGTCAATGACCGATTCCGTAGCAGGAATGGAATGCATTCTAGCAGAACAAGTTCGAATAGTGTGTCCGGCTTCACCGCAATTTTTGCAATGCATTACTCGACGCCTTTTTGAAGATACATTGAACTCAGTACCATGCCCGGTCGTACTTCCAACTGACGACCGACTTATCATATTATGACATTTTTCCTCGGTGTGCCCTTCCATACCATATTTCCCACAACTCATTGCGGCGTTTTGACAAACCTCGTTTGAGTGCCCCACACGGCCGCAATTACCACAACTAACAGTTGGATTCTTACAAGTGATGCGAGAATGACCAACCAATCAGCAATTTCCGCGCTTCTTCTTTCGGTGAAACTCTCCTGCAGAAGGGATACGCTTCTCCTTCGGACGGCCGGCTTGTTTCTGCATCACCATTGGCAACACTACTTTCCTCGATGCGGCATCAGCTTCCAACCATAAACCTTATCAGGTAGCGGTACAATGGGCAAAGCATAAGCTCCCTCTAGATATTCTTTACTGTAATACTTATGGCACAAGTGACTGATGCATACACGTGAGAACCTATGAAAGAAAAATACAAACACTTAGCAAATGTTAAAATAGGATGTACACAAATGGAAGGTCTTTAAGATGGTTCAACCTTGCATAAGCCATGGCGTGAACACAAGACAATCCATCCAAATCCCACCTGCGACACGTACAAGATTTCGCCTCCTCATTTATTATTCCATCACCTACATGCTCATTAGTTACTTGATACTTTACGCTATCTTGAATTGGATATCCATTGCATTTAACAATATGCTCTTCCCAATGTGCAATGTGTGCCTTGACCGCATCCGTCGTCGATGTGTCCAGTTTTGCTGCCGATGCACTCCGAGTACTAAACCATCTCTGAACCAAGCCTCTTAGAAATTCATGTGCAGCCGTTATAGGAAGCTTCTGTGCTGGTAAAATCACTTTGTTCATTGACTCCGCGATTCCGGTAGTCATTATAGCCCACCTTTTCCGTGGACTAAATGCACGAGACCATTTCTCCTTCCCAAGCTTAACTAATTCAGCATGCATCTTTGGACAAACATTTCTAACAATTTATAATAAATTAGAACACTCATCTTCCTTATAAGAGTAAGCTGCATTCCATAACAACTCTCTCACATAGGTCTTTCCTTTACACAAGTTTCCAAGATTATTCTTCAAATGAAAATAACAATTTACATAAGGAACATCCGGAAACACTTCTTTCATGGCCGGACCAATGCTCTTACCCCTATCAGTGACTAGGAGAAGATCATCCGAAGCACCAATTGCCACACGCAATTTTTGAAGAAACCATGTCCAACCCGCCACATTTTCTTTTGGACCAAAACCAAATGCAACCGGATATATACCGTCAGAACCGTCGAGACCCATTGCAGTGAATATTACACCTGTAATCTCCCCCTTCAACTGTGTCGCATCCATAGCAAGCACCGGTCGGATATAACTTTTAAAACCTGTTATGCATTGTCTCAACGCAAAAAAAGAATACATAAAATTTCCTTCACGATTCGTACGAAGGGCTGTAACCGTACCCTGGTTTGTCAATTTCAGCATATGGAGGTATGAAGAAATATACTTCCACGAGTCCTCATAACTACCATAAGCAACGGATTGTGCATACTTTAACGCTCTCCAGGCTTTGCTTATAGTAAGTTGACGGCCCATCTGGCTCGTACCTCGCTCAGTATGGTTTCTGCACTGAATTTTGACCCTGCCACATGTGATGAAAAAAATGAACCGATTACCCTTGCAGTCATCGTCCTTCTCTCCACTCTATCAGGATCACAAAGACATGAGCATTCATTATTAAAATAAGTCGCATACCACAACGGAGAATCTACATTGGGTTTTCTAGCTCTAAATCCAAATTTACAACCTTTATATTTCTCCGTGTAATATACTTCATATCTCTTTTTATTTGACCGCATCACATAGAGGGAAAGTTTATTCTCAAGTGCGTACCTGCCTATAGCAAGATTCAAATCTTCCTTATTTTTAAATAGAGTACCCGGCATTAAACCATATCTTTGATAGGAGGTAGATATCGCATATACACTGGGCTCAGCAAAACCGTATTGATTGTTAAGTGTAAGCTCCCAAACTGGGTGATTACCAATTATTTCACTCTCCCTACTATCTCCACATACATTATTATCCCTATCCATACCATCACTTCCCATACACTCTGAATCACTCAATCATTCTTCACCATAATTCATTGTACCATTGTCGCCATCAACATCATCACCATAATTAAATCGCACATATGAATCGTCCACAACATCTAACAACTGGGCTTGGTTCATCGCCCGGACATCGTTATCATCACAAAATTCTACTACATTGTAGAAATTTATCTCCCTATTAATGTCATTTCCATCACAAGCCAAATTTCCACCACAAAACATGTTTCGTATAGGAAGATTCACCTTCCTCAAACCTACTTCTTTAACATTCTTTTCCACAACTTCTACAAATATTTCAATAGGCTCGTGAGACATCACATAACCCATACAATCCTCATCATTAATTTCCATCCCAGTATTTCCTACGCCCCGACTATTAACAAGAGTATATAGTCGCACCTCAAACCTATTCATATCAATACACCTTTTAGCTGCGACTTTATTAATTATTTCTTTCAACGTCACATCCTTCCTACATATTGCTTCAGATAGAATACAACCACTATAATTGTTGCCATCCCAAACTCCATCATAACAAAACATAACTCCAGTAGAACCCATTTATTACTCACTTCAATTCCTACAAACATACAACTAATGATATCATTAACCAACCACTACCACCACAAACTGCATTACAATAACAAACAATATTGTCACCAAATGCAAGAAATATCCAAATCCCAATAAAATACACCATTTCATCTACATTTCATATCATCAAACAACTTTCCACAACTATTACAAATACACCATTATATCACAAATTTAAAGCTTATTTTATGCCAATATATCAATGAAGAACAAAACCCAAAACAAGTTACCATTTGTGGTGAAACCACAAATCAATTGAAGCACAATCTATCTAACAACCACATTTACATTAACTTACCAAATATTTCAAAACTACACAATAACTAACTAATGGAATCCATAATTAACAATTCTTTAACTACAAACCCCAAACACCATTTCATTGTTTGGATTCTCATTTCTATAAATCCATTTGCATCTTACATAAACCCTAACCCATAACTTCACAATCCACAACAATGCTACTACAAAAACAAAACAAAAATAAATTGAACTTCATGTGGTTAGAACTAACCTCAATGATAAAATTCTCAAGCTTGATGTCAATCTTCAAAGGAACCAAGGAAGTAGTGTGAATTTTGTGATGTAGAGAAATGGTGGAAACAACCAAATACGGTTTTCAACCATGTGAGAGGGGTTTGAATAAACTAATTTATATTTGGGTATTATGGTAATGTAATAGTGCAAGTGAGGGGCTATTTAGGTATTCTAGATTTTCTGCCTTTTCTATTCTAACTAATTTATTTTTTAAATGAAAAGGGTAAAATGGTCACAAAGGGCCATTGAATAAAATCTAAAGTTTGGAAGGATTATTAACTTAAGTGAAGAATGGGAGGCTCATATATTTAATTCAAAGTTTTAAAGTGCTAGTTATGAAACTATCCCTTTATCATTTCTCTTATAATATATTTTACCTACAAACTTTCGGGAATATTAGAATTTTATTCTTAGAAATTATCAGAGGGAAAAATTTCAGTCGAGCACTTTACAATCTCACGCACCCAATTTGTGAGTTAATGCACATAAAATAACCATTTAAAATAATAATAATAATAATATTAAATTTACAATAATTAATTCATTACTAAAAGAGATGGTCGATTTTTATGGGAAGGCCGAGTAAAGAGGGATTTGTGAGTATAAATATGAGTAAAGAAAGAGGAAAATATAGTTTGGGTTTGAATGGGTCGGTTAAATTCCCAATTGAAGAGGTTTTGATTGTAGAAATGGTAAAAGATGAGATTGAAGAGGTTTTGATTTGAGAAATGGTAAAAGATGGGATTACAAAAACGGTAAAAATTGAAGAATTAATTATTCAGATTGAACTTGATTTAGAGTCAACGGATCGAGTAATTGATAGGAAGGATTTTAATGAAAAGCAAATGTTCGTAGAAAATAATAAAGACATTAATCTTATTAGGATATTAATCCTTTGGTTGATGAGAATAAGAGTTGGACTAAAATTGTCAACAAAATCATAGAAAAGTGGTGAATATGGACTTCGATCCATTCCTCTTAGTGTGAAAGAGGGGAAGAGAATTGTAAAATTATCTGTACAAGAGATCAAGTTTAAGGCAAAGAAATGGAAGAACATGTTGATTGGAACTGTTATTGGGATTATCCTTTATTTCAAAAAATATAAAGTTTTGCCATGAATAGATGGAAGAATTTTTTGGATCATCTCAATGCATAAGATAAAAATCAACCTATTGCCTTGTACCATTGGTAGTGAGTTTTACCATTAGTAATGAATTTGGTAGGAATTTACTTTTAGACGTGAGTTTTTATATACTTAATCGTAGCTTTTTGATTATTAGGGAGCGGATAGAGAGAATGGAGTTTACAATGCATTCATTAAGTAGGGTTCTTATCTGGTTAAATTTATCTGGTTAAATTTATCAAGTCTTGCTTAAGATTTTCAGATTATGGAAACTTTGAGTATGAAAAGATTTGTTTGTGGGAGGCTATTATATATGGACCAGTGTACTTTTAATTAGGGGTGGGAATAGGCCAGGCCAGGCTAGGCTTTAGGTTAAATAGGCCAGGCCTGTATTCTAATACTCTGGCTTGAGCCTGGCCTACAAGCCTATGATAGGCTTGTATTTTAGGCCTGACCTGATCTGTTTAAAAGCCTGTTAGTTCTGAAAACCTGTTTAAAAGCCTATAAATAACTAGTTATATTTATAAATAAAGTTTGGGCTGTATATTTATAAATAAATTATTGGGTTTTAAACTTATAAACAAACATGCCAATAGATTTAATAAATAAAAGTATATATAAATCATATATGGGCCGGCCTATCAAGTTATGAAGACTTTTACCATAGCCTGAGTTTGTCCTATTTAATTAAATAGGCTTTTGAAAAAGCTTGAATCTAGCCTATTTATTAAATAGGTTAGGCCAGACTAGGCCTTTTATAGGCCAGGCTGTAGGCCCCTGAAAGGCCGTCTGTCCTATTTCCACCCTTACTTTTAATAGATATAAGATATGATATGCTAAAATGTTAGTAAAAATGGATGTTTTAAATGACTTTTCTGATCATGTGATTCTTAAAGATTTGGACAGGAGAGATATTGTTCAAACTGTTGAATATGAATGACACCTTATTCTGATTGGAAAGAGTATTTTGAATATTGTGAAAGTGAAAACTTCTCTATAATCTAATTAGGTTATAGATCTAAGCAAAAGAGAAATATTTTTTTTTAGTATCATAAAGTTGCATAAGCAACTATTAGCAAGGTATTCTTAGTGTTCAAGATAACATTAAAAGTTATAGTTAGTTCATTACTTCCCTCGTATGAGCTTTGACTGGATGTAGTTTCAATTAATGGTTAGATATGGATATTGCTAAAAAAGTTTTATTTAAGATATTTTAAGGCTGGTTCTTAGAATTGTCTAATCCAAGCTATAAGAAAATGGCTAACGTATAGTCTTGAATTAAAAAAGTTGTTTGGATACAACAAGATAACATTGATTAGAGAGATAGTAGCAGAAGATATTATGTTACTTTGTCAAATATGCTTATTATTGAATGAAAAGAATATTGTATTCAATGTTGGTCTGATCGGTTCGGTAGCGTCTTCCATAGTGAAGATTGTGGTGTTTAGTCTTCTTTCAAATTTTGGTTAGTAGATGTGATTTTTTGTCTACTCTCCGCTATCCACATCGAAATCTAAGATTTATTCAGATTACAGATTTCTATTAGGGCCGGTTGTGATGCCCTTGAACCTCGTATGTCGAACTCTGTCCTAAACTTAGATCCCAATTGGGAGTTCGTCCGAATATACATTAACACTGGCAAATAATCTGACCTAACTCAGGATCATCTGAAGCATTAAGCTAAACTATAAAATATTACTAAGAATTCTTTCACATAACATCAATGTTTAAAACTGAAAACTTCTAATGATGCCCTTTCAAACATTTACAAACTATGTTTATGTATATGTGGCTCAAGACTCCTTTGCAAGATGGGTATCTACATTATATTTGTAAAATAAAAATTCTTAAAAGGCGATAGAACACTCCCAGTGTATCATATAGTATATGAGACACAATTTAAAATTTAATTTCAAGACATGTTCACAATTACAAGTAAATTCTCAGCCTGAGCATACACCTAGACTCAACAATAACCTACTAGCTAAGAGTGATACTCCTTAAGGTGGAAGATGTTCCAGCTGTTTTCAATCTTCTTCATCTCTATTTTACGGGCTTCACACCATTTTTATGTTGAGTTTATAGGGTATGATCGAGGCGTCAATCCCGGTCATATCAGTATTTGTCCACGCAAAGCAATCTGAATGTTTCTTAAGAAAGTCAATCAGTTCTTGTCGGTTGGTTGGGTTTAATGCCGCCCCTACCAATACCCTCCTCGTCTTGTCTTTTTCTTCGACCTCGACTTTGACGTCCTGGTCGTCTGTAGGATCTTGGTCTTGACTCGGACGACCGCCCTATAATTGCTACGCTTCCAATTCCTTTTGTCACAGGGAGTTGTAGTAACACTCTCTCGACTGCTTCTGCTCCCCTTTTATCTCTCTAACTCCTTAGGGCGTAGGAATTTTTACCTTCGGGTGGTACGTTGATGGTATGGCCTTCATGTCGTGTATCCCTGGTCTTCATAATATGGCATTGTAAGCTAGGTCCGCGTCAACGAGCAGAAATGTAGTTGAGAGGTTCATTCCTATAGTGAATACTTGCAAGTCCACCTCTTTCATTGTACTTTTAGATTCGCCATTGAACCCAACCAGATTAATTGATCTTTGCTCGACCAACTTTTCATCCAATTACATCATGTAAAATGCCCCTATGAACAGTATATTCGCTGAGCTCCCATTATTTACTAGTACCATTCTAACTGTGAGATTGGCCATGGTGTTGCTGATGACGAGGGTGTCATGGTGAAGCGTTTAGGCACCAGGGTCTCGGAGATCCGGACACAAAAGAGTTGTTCGAACATCTCGTAGTTGATTCCCGGATCTGGCGGCTGTGTTCGCCCTTGAGCTCGTTAACCATACCTTTGAGCTCATTGTACTTCTCTTCATATTGATTCTCAAATTTACCTCTAGCGTCATCTAACTGGCCCGTTCGGTCTTTGGACTTCCGTTTACAACTTAGTTGATAAGTGGAATCGCTATACTCCGACGAGTCATCTTCGAGTTCAAGACCGATGTTACGCTGGTACAAGGGTGATCGTTCACCTTCTTCAAGCCATTTTCTCTTTTCGATTATCGGCTCTTCAATGACGACTCCCTTTCCTTTCTTCAGGGCGTTGTTCTTAGCAAGTGGGCGAGTGATTTGCTCACTTTGTTTTTTCAACTCAACCATGAGGGTGGCTAGTTGCTCCTCCGTTGACGATGTTGGGGGTGACTGAAGGTGGTCCTCAGCCATTTGTACCAGGGTCTGAGGTTTTTTGTGGAATCTGAATTTTCTCCGGTCACTGGAACCACTCTCTCCCCACAGACGGTGCCAATTTGTTGTGGGTTCTGATTGGGAATTAAGGGAATTGTGATTGAGGAGAGAGTGACTCTCAAGAGACTGGAGAATATTGTGTTTTTTGTGGTGTCATGGTTGCCTAGGTTTTCTACCTTTTTTATTTATAGGGATCCTTCAAGTTGTCTTTTTCTGATTTACCCATTTGATGCCCTATTTAACTTTCCCGTTTAATATAACTGATTCCGTTTGTAATTCAACTCCTCAATTTTCATTTTCTATTTAATATTAGCTATTGGATTTGATTATTGGACCCTGTCTTAGGTTAGGCCCATTTATAATCAATGGTAGGGACGGGCGGTCAGCCTAAATGGCAAATTGGAGAGATATCAATCACAAGAAGGCCGGCCGCTCGCGATAGCTACCCGGTCCGTATAACCGATCGGTCCTGTGTCTCCTAGGATGTCCTTGCATACCAGGCTACATCTTTTCTACTTGGCCTCACTTCCTCCAGACCAACCGGTCGTACCAGTCGGTCATTCCTCAGAGTACCTGGCTCAACCTTGCTTTAGTCCCGATCCATTTTTCTTCTTTTCCCACTTTCCTTCCTTTCAGGCCTAAAGTTTTTATCTTCCATAGTCCATACGGGACCAACCCACTACAGTAATTCCCCATTACGACGGTTATATTCGTCTGATCGGGGCAATGTTCGAACAGGTTGGTTCAAATAGGCTAGTTCGTTTATGGTTAGGAGTTAATGAACCTTTTCTATTCCAACTAAATTCTTGGAGTTCTGTGAGTTGTTTCTAATTCATGGGAGCCAACTCCATCCCAATGCGGTGAAGATTAGCTAGTGTGTAGAGATTCTTCGCGAGAGCATAACTTTCCCTGTGAGGCAAGGGATTTCTTGTACCGGCCGATCATTCCTCAGAGTACCTGACTCAACCTTGCTTTAGTATCCATTTTTCTTCTCCTCCCACTTTCCTTTCTTTCGGGCCTAAAGTTTCTATCTTCCGTAGTCTATACGGGACCAACCCACTATATAGTTTATTTTATCATTATTAACATGTCAGTGTAATACTTAGAATTCACGTGGAACACCAGGGTAGTCTTTTCCATAATTACATATTAGGGGAAGAGAATGCAAGGGAATATAACACGAAGAGAATGCAGGGGAATGACGAGCAGTGACTTTATAGTTATGTTAGCAGTTATTGTTGGAGTTATTGTACATAGCAGTTAATAGGACATAGACGAATATATATATATACTCTCAGCCTGCAGTATTCTACGGACTACTCAAAATGTCTGATGCTATTATTCCATCCGTATAAACAGGTTTATAATGCACTAAATTGGTGTAATTTCATAGTGTTTCCAGTTGTGAAATGGATTTCAGGTTTCAGGAAAAAAATATATACTTTGAAGTAAGATCAAACTAAACCTCCAATTACATTTCTAAAATAGTCCGTGTATCGAAGATCATCCTCCTATACCAGAATCTACACATTTGCAGTGCCTGATGGTTGGGCAGACGTAGTTGGAGGAGTGGTATCACCAGGAAGGGTGAGTAATCTTCCATACAATCTCAATGTCTGAGTCCCATACTGTCTGATGAAAGCCAAAACCAAGATCCACATGCTTTGCCGAACGTTGATTTGGCGAGTGAGATATATCATCAGAGCAATAGTTGAAGTTCCTCCACTGAACACAAAAAGCACCCAGAAGCTACCAGGACTCAGCCTCGAAGTCTCTTCACTCTCACCATTCACTTCCAAACATGTCTCCGATGCAAGCATGCTCTTCTCCAGCTCTCTCAGCTTCCCACTTTCCGATACCTTCAGCAGAGACTCTGTTATCATCGGAACCAGCGGCGACCCCTTCTCAAATGCCTGACAAAATCATCATTACTTAACTTATCTCACAAGTTAAAAGATAATACAAATTGACCAGAAAACTCACGAATCCAAGTCCTCCGACTTTGTAAGTAGGACCAGCAGAAGTAAAGCTTCTGCAGTATCTAGCCAAGAAGACCTTGGACAGAGCGGCTTCCATAAAAATTGCTGAAATTGCTCCTGATTTCAGGTCTTTAGCGTAATCTTTCAGATTAGTATACCCTCTGAGATTCTGAGCCTTAAAATCAAGAACATCAACCAAAAAAGTGGCTGCATAAGACGCGTTAGAGTGACCAACAATTGCATTTGTTGCCAGCAATGTGTGAATGTTATCTATTTTCGGTTTCAGGCCCTGCACTGTCAACATGCTCGCAAGTTTAGCTGTGTATGTCTGAGTTATCACCAGCGCCACAAATAGCCACACTATCATCGCCATTCGTGACAAATTGCTGCTTAGTACACCTCCTAATCAATCATAACATAACATACCATTAATCAAACTCAACACAACATAGCTTTGTATGCATAGGTATTAGAATTATTAGGATTAAACTTACCTTGTAAGGTGAAAAGTGAATTGAAGGATATCCAAAGAAAGTTTCCATTGGCTGAGGAATCTTGTATTTGAAGACGAACGCGTTGATTTCTTTCGATCAACCATATAGTGAAACCATTGTAGATGGTTGTAATCAGTATTATAATCCAAAGTGTGATAGTAAATGGCTTTAAGAACAACAAAGCTTTGTTACTTGATGTTTCAACTGCTACAATCATTGCCAGTCCTGCTTCTGTATATGGTTGTGTGAACTCTACATACTCGCATCGTTCGCGCACTATTGCTATGTCCCCAATAGCCCCATCAAATTTCTGATCACATATAGAATTGAAATACATGAATATCATAATTATTGTTACATATGAATGGACAAATATCAGGTACGGTACCTTTGAGTTAACTGCACGGGTCATATCGGTATAAGACCCATTAAAAGAATGATACTCGTATTCCAGATGGAATGGTAGTTCAGACTGTATTGCTTTGAAAATGTCGATGGAGAAACCACCGAAGGAAGATACGTTTCCGAACTCATCAAATTTGAAATTGACATATGACTTGAACATACTTCGAACATTCACAGCAATCCTGAGTGGTTTTGTCTGTGTCGGAATAGACCAGCCTCTTGGTGTAGACCATGATCTACCACCAGGCCATAACACATTCCCCAAACTCTTCATACTTGAGTTGTAATTATCATCTACGGATTTGGAAAATCCTAACCCATCTGTCCAAAACCCCACTTGCCTATAACTCCTTCCAGTCAAATTAATTATTTCGTACAAAGTCACATTATTTCCTACCAATCCATCCAACTGATTAATAGATTTGTTTTGACTTAACACGGAAGCTAAAGACCGGACAATATCATATACCTTGGCAGCTAAGAAACCAGGTTCATGATTTTCCTGATCAGGAAACCTGGAGGCAAAACGTGTTCTAAACCTGGAAAAGAAATCCTGAGACCTGTAATAGCTTCTAACCCCAATAATTCCTTCCATGGAACACGAGATTCTCCAACCTGGTATGGAATGTACAAGACTAGCAAACGAATTCGTACCTATCCAAACATAATCCTTCTCCATCATGCTCATGTTTTTCGCATGTTCGAAAAATGTCTCTGCTAAGGACAGAGACAGATGTACTATGAAAACCCTGCACTGGTTATTCCTAAGCGTGTTCAGATGATCGACCAATGTAGAAGAGTTTCCATATGGGAGAGGAAGAAGCTGTTTGATTTCAACTCCAATGTCTTGGAAGACACGGAAAAGATCAGGAACTATGTGTGAGTCCATGTCTTGGTAGATGAATGAGACCTGTTTCCATTCATAGGATTTGATAATGGCTGCTATGGCTTTCAACTCTGATTGGTATTGATTTGGTGAAGCTTTTATCAGAAATGGGTATTTTTCAAATCCCCAATTCGGAATTGTGTCTGAGAATGACAGAATCGGGGTTTGTTTTCGGTCAACTACGTTTGCTACTAGTGATGTTTGTTCCCATGTTTGTGGTCCTAGTATTGCTTCCACATTTGAATTCATTAGTTCCATTGCTGTTAAAATATACACAGGTTTAATAACAGTTGAATTGAAATTGAATTCATGATGTATGTGTATGTGTATGGGTATGTATGTACCTGCGAGAGCTGCATGAAGAGGGTCAGTGGAAGAATTGTTGATTAGAAGATGAAGAGTGTGGTTACTGTGTTCGTTGAAATCATCAGCTGCCATTTCTATGGCTACACTCAGTTCTTGTCCGATGCGACTACTTGTATCGACAATTGCACCGATTTTGGTGGCCTTGTTCGGTGAAATTATCATCAACGACAATAAATAAAACACGGCGACGTTCATTTTTTCTCAGTTATGTTTCTCTTGCTATTTTTGGAGTTCTGTTTTTCCATGGTTTTATTTATGTCGACAAGGAAGACTATTCTTCCAAATTTTTTGGTCCAACCTTTGTTTGCTATAATTTATCAAAAATGAAAAGAAAATTTGATAAGTTTTCTTCAGTCAAGATTAGAGGTATCATTTCACTCCATCTATCCTTTTCAAATATATATTTGTAATGAATCTGGCTTCTGGGATCTTGCTATGGACACCCAAATTATTAGACGTTTTTTTTCCCAAATTTATCCAATAATTTTTATAATGTTATTATATTGCCACTCCAAAATACGGTAAGGAAAAACTTTTAATTAGTTAGCGTTTAGATTATTGGATATCGTCTGAATTTTTTTTAGGTCTGGAGCAAAGAGTAATGTTTAGAGTCGGTATTGGATTTAGAGTTATGTATTTATGATGTTTAAATTTATCGAAAAATAACTATTTTGTTGTGCTTTAAATATTCATTTAAAAATATATGATGTAGTTTGGAAAAACCCTTTTAAATTGTGTCATGAAGGTGTCATCGTACTTTTGAATTTACACTATGTAAATGCCAGTATACTTTCGAATGCACCATTTTGAAATGTAAATTTACATTAGAATGCACCCTTTACACTTTCCAAAGCACCATTCGAAAATGCGATTTTATATTTGAATGCAACTTTCAAAAGTGTGATTTCTTGCCACATTAAATGTACAGTACATTTTCAAAACGGGTGTCAATTCGTATTAGCGAATCGAGTTTGACTAAACCTGACACGATTCTATCAAGTTTACATCTAACTAGACTTGAAATGTTTAATAAACGAGTTGTAATTTTTCAACTCGACACGAATTCGTTTAATACGCGTGTTAACGTGTCGACACGATTAATTTGGTTAAATAACTCAAACTCTGTAATCGTGCAACTCAATTACCCGTTTAACCTGTTTATCGGTTAACCCATTGATCTGTTTGTGCACTAACTCAATTAACATATTTATGTGTTAGCCCATTTAACATGTTTATATATTAATCTATTTAACTTGTTTATCCATCAACCAATTTAACGTATTATATTTATTTTTTTTCTCTAATAGTCATCGATGAAGAGTTCCGTCTTGGGCAAACCACGAAGAGGAGGCACCGGAGATGATATTTGAGTAGTGGTTGGTTGATGTTGAGATAGAACGTAGAGGAGAAGAAGTTGTGTCATGAGGTTAAAGGTGATAGAAAAAGCAGAGAGGCGAAATAGTTTCTTCTTTTCTAAAAAATTAGGATTTTGTTAGATTAATAATACTTCCTCTGTTTTTTTTCTCACTACACTTTCTGTTTATGCGCTTTCCAATCCTCTGTTTTTTTTCTCACTACACTTTCTGTTTATGCGCTTTCTAATGTTTAATTTCAACGGTAAATATCTTTAATTATACGTAATTAAATAATATAATAATTTTATATTTAAAAATAGACATCAATACGAATAAAATAATATCTCACTTGACTAGATTTTTTTATATATATAATTAACAACATACGAAACAAGATTGATGAATGAATAGTTGATACTATTCAAGTGTAGTCATTAAAAAAAAAACGAAGGTAGTATATATTTAAAAATTATTATTTAATTCTTTAAAATTATATAAATCTTGTTTTGACTCCAATTATGCGGGTTAACACGTTAACATATTATTCAAACCCGACTCGACTCGTTTATAAATATGTCAAACGTGTCAGTGTAAAAAAAAAAAAAAAAGGTCAAAATTCATTTAACTTAAACCAAACCTGCGTATTTTTCGTGGGTTCGTGTTAATCCATCGAGTCATCACCCATTTTGACACATTTAATTAATACACACATTCGAATACAATAAAATTATATATATATATATATATATTCAAAATTCCAATTTATACTTCAACTAGTAAAATTGCTCGCGCATTGCGCGAGAATATAATATTTTAATTTTTTAATAATATTAATATAAATTATATTCAATTTTTTTAAATGATTAAAAATATGTTATCTTATAAAATAATAATTAAAATTGTAATATATTAATTTTTATTAGATTGAGTATGTATAAACTTTAAATGATAAAATATTATAATATTTTTTAATTTTACATTTATTTTATCTGTAAGTTTATATATATCACATATATATATATTATTAAGTTTTACAATTTTAATTAAAAATATGTATAATACTTTATATTTGTGTATACTTTATTTTTGTATTAATTTTAATTTATTTAACAAAAATAAAGAAAAAAATTGGATTAAAAGATAAAATTATCCAAATAAAGAAAGTCATCTTTGTATAGATAGTTGATAACAGAAGTACTGCATTCATCTCGATGTATTTATCTGTACAGAGTATTGCTTGTTGTTGTATTTATCTGTACCCTAGTAAAATTGCTCGCGCATTGCGCGAAAATTTTAGTATTTTTTAATTAATTTTTAAATTTTTTAATAATGTTAATATAAATTATATTTAATTTTTTAAATAATTAAAAATATGTTTTCTTATAAAATAATAATTAAAATTGTAATATAATAATTTATATTAAATTATATATAAATTTTAATTGATAAAATATTATAATATTTTTAATTTTATAATTATTTTATTTGCTAATTTATTTATATATATATAATATTAAGTTTTACAATTTTAATTCAAAATATGTATAATACTTTATTTTTGTGTTAACTTTAATTTATTTAACTTACTATAAAGATAAAGAAAAAAAATTGGATTAGAATATAAAATTATCCAAATAAAGAAAGTTATCTTTGTATAGATATTGATAGTTGATAAGGGAGGTCCTGCATTCATCTCGGTGTAATTACCTATACAGAGGTCATGGTTGTTGCTGTAATAATAAGGCATAAGGGCCTGAGAAGCCCCCGAACTTGGCCTCAACTTTCATTGTAGCCCTTCAACTTTGCGATGGGTCAAATAAGCCCCTCAACTATTATTTTAAGGGTCAAACAAGCCCCTGAAGCTGATGTGGAGGCTGAGATGGCAAATTGTATTTTCAGAGCGCGTTTGATATATTTTTATGCACACGTGGACATTTAACATCCGTTTTCCATTTGTTCCCCGTTTGTTTAAAGTAATTTGGGGATTAGGTTTTCACATTATCTTCAATGAAAATTACTTGATCTATTTGAGAGAAAAGCGTGAGATGAGTGCTAACAATAGTCGGTTGAAGGAGGGGGTTGGTTTCTTGAATGGACATTTGGAAGATGAAGAGAGTTCTATTGACTTGTGTTATTGTTTCAAACCAGCTGTTCTGCGAGTTTTATGGACATCTTCAAATCCTGGTAGAAGGTTCACAGCATGCCATACAGTACGGATTTTCTAACCATTACTTGTTATAATCTTGTCGAGGATTACAAGGGATAATCTAATCATTACTGTAATGTAGATTAACGGTGGCTGCAATTTCTTCAAGTGGGTCGATCGTGAATTTTCAGATCAAGCTAAGAAGACGATTATGGGTCTATTAAAGAATGTGAAAAGGTTGGAGGCTGAGAATGAAAGGTTGGAGGCTGAGAATGAGATGCTAAAGGCTGGGAAATGGATGTCAAGCAAAGTTTGTGGAAGAAGAATTAAGCTTCTTGTGTTGACTGTCATTATTCTAGTTGTCTGGTGGTTATTTTGATTATGGTATGTGGTTAACAGTTTGTTTTGATTAGGATTAGGTGTTCAATTGGTGGTAATGCTATTACATAGATTTGTACTGTATTTGGTTTTCTCAATGAACAAAAATTTCACAATGATATTAGTTGTTTCAATTTTATGGTATTTGTTGTTTAAAGTTTATCAAATTTGTGTATTGTTTCAATGAAAATCATTTTGCTCAATGAACAACCATAAACTCACCATCTAGCAATAATGATCACCAACACCATAAACTTACCATATGATATCGAATGTATAATAGCACTACAAACAATGCACAATGAAAACCATTTTGCTCAATGAACAACCATAAACTTACCATCTAGCAATGTAAACATGAACATGAACCTAACATACCTTCGATGACAAACTCAAGAAACAATTAAGCGACGAACTGGCGACCTAACCCTAAATAAAGCGACGAACTACCCAGATTACAGCCACTACCACGTTAGATCTGTTGTAAGAGATTGTGAAGCTGATGCTATCAATTATCTGTCAAATCCCCATTGAAATCCAGCGATTGTTTGATAGTGAAGCTGCGAGAAGGTTTCGATGAATCTCTGTCGAATAAGTTGAAGGGTGTAATTGAACTTTAGAAAGTGCATTTGACGGTAACCTAACACCGTTTGTTAAAGCTCTGACGTGGCAATCCAACGGGTGTCAATTATCTGACTCAGAGCCTATTGGATCGAGATTGTAAAACACGCGCTTGGACCCGACTGGGAAAGTGGTTTCAGGGGCTTGTTTAACCCTTAAAATAATAGTTGAGGGGCTTATTTGACCCATCGCAAAGTTGAAGGGCTACAATGAAAGTTGAGGCCAAGTTCGGGGGCTTCTCAGGCCCTTATGCCTAATAATAACCATTGCTTTTGGTGAAGAATTATTATTTACGACAGTAGGTGTCTAATGTTTGATATTTCATGTGTTATGCATCTTAATATAGTTTCTACATAAAACTATATTCAAAATGTAATTGGAGCATTGTTGATCTTGTCGGGTTGTTTTTTTTTTTAAATAATTATATATTTAAATATATTAAATAATAATAATAAGATATTTGAAGAGATGTAATAAAAGAAAACATTTTTAATTAATATATTAATGAATGATAATATACTAATTAGTGGCATAAGAGTAAATAAATTGAAAAATGAACCTAATTTGTAAGATGTTATTAATAATGGCATTTGAGTAAATAACGGGAAGAATGAACCCAATTTATAGAATGGAATGGAACAATTTGAAGCATGTCACGTAAGCGGGTTTTGTAACTCTTTTATATAAATATATAGATAAACACCCCGCGTATTAATGAAAAAGTTAAAATAATAAATTTTAAAATATATATATATATATATTAAATTTAATACTTTGAATGTTGTATTTAGCATATGAATAGTTTTAAAAGTCATTTACATGTTGTACTCGTATGCTTGAGTCACTTGACTTCCTGAATATATAATTAAGGAAGGATCAATACACCAGTTGGTTCGGATGAAATTAGTTGTGATAATTAATTTGGGGATTTTTTTTTTTTTTTGACATTGACAGTATATCTAATAAATTACCCACACACACGTCAGTAATAAATAAATAATTCATTTCCTGACTTAAGGATTTATTAAAGTATTTCTTCATAGGTTCAATTTTCAAATAATCCATCCGATTATTTTCGAATTATAAAATTAACTCAACTAAAAAATTTAAATTAAATTAAAAATTACTTATTAAAAATTTTATTATTTTTTAAATAATAATAAAATTTTAAAATAAAATAAAATATTAATTTATTTTATTACCTGTAGCAAAATATATATGTTATTTTATAATTAAAAGAATTATATAAATAATCTTTCAAATTTTATATTTAAATTAATAAATTATTTTATATTATAAATTTTTAAAAATTAAAAATTAAAAAAAATTAATTAATTAAATAGAATAAATGAAAATACCTCCCGTATATTTTTTAGATTTTTTTTATACCATCACAAATTTTTAAAATTTTCACAACTTGTGAAAACCTCCCTAAAATATCTATGAAATGGTATAAAACATATTCATCAATGTGTGATATATCAAAGGTTATATAAAAATTTGTTTTTTGTTTTTTTAAGGGTAAAGAAAAAGTCGAAATAATGTGATGTACTAGAGTTTGAAAAATGTAAGGTAATTGCGAACAAATTTCGTGAAAGCGTGGGTGGTGACCTGAACAAAAGATGAAATTGAATTAATATTGAAGACTGAAATGGAACGTTTCAAAGGATTTTGACGCGTGAAAAATTAATCCACAACCATTGGTTTCTTCTAGATTTCTTGTTCTATAAATTCGGCGTCCGTAACTCTGTTAGAATTATTGAGCTAAATCGCAAGGAATTTGTATTTTATAAGATACTATATAAGGAAGGGTTGAAATATTTTTAAAAAAAATAGGATTGAATTAGATCGGTATAAATTGAATTATTAATAAAACACTATTATATTTAGTGTATAAATGGAATTAAAAAATAATAATTTTTAAAAATATAATTATATTCTATTATTAATCAATTATATATTTAGATTATTTTTAAAAATATAATACATTAATTATATATATATATATATATATATATTAAGAAAGTGATATAAAATAATATACTCCAAACTTCTATTTATATTTTTTTATTTAATAAATTTTTTAAATATAATTATTTATTTCTTTTAATTATTTTAAATAATTTAATATATAAGTAGAATGATGGGAAAAAGAGAGAGATGAATAAAAAAAAAATCTCATGCATTCCCATGAAGTTGTTGGGATTCAATAGTGATTAGTCGGTGGGACATTATGAGGGGAGGTTATTTAGTGTGTGTTTGGTAGGTAGATTTTTAAGTAACGATAGATCTTTCATTAGGAATTTGACAATTTAACTGTCTGGAAGAAGCTTTTTGATTAGCGATTAGATTTTTAATTAGCGATTTCCAGAAAGTTACTTCAAGTAGCTTTCCACAAATTGCTAATAAAAAAACTCCTATTTTATCTTTATCAATTTATAAGTATTACTAAACTACCCTTAATAATATTAAAAGCTTCTATTTGTATTAAATTAGGTTAATTTTAATAATATTTTTATTCATTAAATGTGATTAAAAATCTTTAAATAACTTTTTTTAGTTAGTCTATATTTTATTTATTTTTTAATTAGTTGATAATTAAAGGATGGTTGATTTTAAATTAAAAATATTGAAAGAAAAAATTGTTTAAAAATGAATATTAACGCTAATAAATTATATTGTAAGGTAAAAATAATATATTGTATTGTATACGTAATTTTACATTTAACAGCTAATTCAACATCTAATTGTTATTACCAAACACTGCTGTCAAATTACTAATTCAACGTATAATTTAACAACTAACAATTAATCGCCGCTTCAACATCTAATGTAACATCTAGTGCTAAGATACACATAGTCCCACTAACTAACTTTACTAAATATGAGATTGGACTAACTTAGCACCGGAAAAATTCTAATTCCACATGCAACAATCATGCCTTTATAGCAGCTTAAATTATAATATATTAATAAATTATAATGTGTAAAGTCATTTAAATTGAGGATTGGGAGGTCAGAGTTGGAGTTTGCCTAATACAATAAATTTTTTTATTGAAATTTTAATTTTTTTTAAAGAAAAAATTATAAAATATAATATTTTCAAAATTTATCTTTAAATAAATAAATTATCCAAACTTTATTTAAGTTTATAAACTTTTGAAAATTTAAAACTTAAAAAACGAACAAAATTTACCAGTATATATTTAAAAACGCGCTTCATGGCATCACCATCCTGTAAATTTTAAATTAGTTAGTGAAGTGCGCTTCATAGGCTGGTGATGTCGTGAAGTGTGTCTATAAAGGTACGTTGGTCAACTTAATTTATTTTTTAAATTTCAAATTTTCAAAAATTTAAAAATTTAAAATAAAATTTGAACAGTCTATTAACTTAATTTAAAGTTTGAAATGATAAAATCATCCCATTATTGATAAAGAAATTTATGTTGTGAATATTGAGATAGCATGTGGATTTCCACATATTCGACAAGTGTAGAATACGATATTCGACAAGTGTAGAATACGTGTACAACATGCATGCTTTTCAATTTATTGTGTAAACACGTGTATACTCTTTACCTATATAAAAGGCTTACATAAGAATCAATATACACAAATCAATCTTCACCTATCCTCATATAGTATCAATTTCTTATTTGCTTTATTATCTTTCTATAATCAAGATCTTAATTACAATTTCAAGAACAAGATCTCTACCAAGCGATTACCAGGTTATTTTCGATCCCAATTTATTTTCCAGTTAATATTGAACTGTTTTCTTCTCTTCTACCCCGACTCTGTTTTTATTTTACAACAATTTAGATAATTTTTCTTATATGGTCCATTGCATTTTTGGACTTTTTATTATAGATTTTCGAATTGATTCAATATCTAACTTTTAAAACATTCTCTTTAATACTCATATGTATCCGTTGAGCATTGATGCAATAAATTCTAACATGAGATTAAACGCATGAATAAGTCATATCACATCCATCTTATTGCAACATAGAGTTACGGATATCGTACCCAAAGGATTATATTCAAACATTTTCAAGAGTAACAACAATCAATGTACTTCCAAGTAACAATTCAATGAGAATCAACTTAACAAAATTTATGAAGTTCAACTAACAAAAGTAATTAAATAAACTAATTCACTTAGAACACTAAGATATTGATAAAATATATGAGAAGAACATGGTTGAATATTTGATTGACTAAGTTTTCACTTGATCCTTTTCTCAAGCATTTCAACAAACACCTATCACACTAATATAACATGGATCAAAATATGCTACTATTAGGTTTCATCAAACACTAATAATAACTTGTTCTCTAAATCAATCATATGTCTACAACTTGAAATAAAGAATCATAAGCACAATCCATGGAGATGATTAATACGTCTATGTCTAGATCACTTCAATCATTCTCAAATTCTAGATCTAAACCTAAAATTGCTATGTCTAACTTCAATCAAGTTTAGATTCATATTTCAACTAGTTTTCACCAATTGATTGTAATCAATTAATGCTCATATTATGCTATATTAGGTAATCACCAATTAAGCACAAGAAAAACTCAAAAATCACAAGATCCAACTTAGATCCACAAATATTCAACCAAAACAAGTTTAGCCTAGCATAGCTACACTAAAATCAACACAATTCTTCAAAAGTTCCATATCAAGCTCTAAAGATGAAAAGGAAAGTAAGGGGTTAGAAAGAACTTGAGATGGAGTTGATGATTCTAGAGCTAGAATCCTTGGGTCTTGAAGAATTGGTCACCCATTCAATCGTCTTCTCTAGAATCCACTTGAATATTGAGAGAGTTTTAGATCTAAAAGTGAATTATATTCTATTCAAATTCCAAGTGTCTAAGAGTGTTTTTTTTTTACAACCAATCAATCCAATAATAAAAACCAACCCACTCTATGAGTTAAGAATGAGTATTTATAGTCCAATTCAAAAAACACCACGAAATGACTTAAAGAATTATAAAATTACAAAATTTGACATTTCGGCACTGTTACCGAATTGTATCTCGGTACGCAATCCGGTAATAAGCTCGGTCAGAAGGGGTGTTTGCCTTTTCAAACAGTTACCGAACTGTAGTCCGGCAACGAATTTACTCCAATGATTAGCACATACCGAACTGTAGTTCGGTTTCCAATTCGGTATCAAGTTCGTCCAGAGAGGAGTGTCTTCAACATTCAGCACATACCGAACTGTAGTTCGGTTTCCAATTCGGTATCAAGTTCGTCCAGAGAGGAGTGTCTTCAACATTCAGCACATACCGAACTGTAGCTCGGTTACCATCTCGGTATGTAATTCGTCCAAAGAGCAGTTTCTTCAACATGCTTTACATACTGAACTATAGTTCGGTAACCAGCTCGGTACCGAATTCGGTCAGAGAAGGTTTCTACGCTGATTTGATTATGCCGAGCTGTAATCCGGTAACTAGCGTGGTACGCAGCTCGGTTTTTTCCCTCTATGCTTCTTTTACTCCACTTTTCGACTCCTTATTGATCCGAAACCTTCGCTTTTCTTCTTTTAGACTTTAAGTCTCAATTTCTAACCTTTGCTCCTGCAAATAAGCGAAAGTGTCTTAATAATGTGCAGTATTTTAAGCAAAATCAACCGAAATCATATCAAATTGATGGTACTTTTCAAACTCATCAAGCATACAATTGGATTTACAAATCCACACTGGATAAATATTCAGTGTTCAAACTTTCCTAAATGTGATGCCGGGAAAAATCATTCTTTACATTAACAATATCTTGCAAGTCTCAAGCTTGCAAATGTATTCTCATATTTGTTATCTATCTCCTATAATTTTTCTTAGATAAATTTAAGGCATGAGTTTTCAATTTCTCCAATTCTAACATTTTTTCAAGTATTCATTTCTAAACACAAAACACAATATACTTGTAATCATAATATCCAGAACAATCAACAATAATAATAACAATAATAAACATAAATAAAATAATAAATACAACTAACCATAAACAAACATATGTATACAATTAACGATAACAATAATAGCAATAGGAGCAGTAGCAATAATAATAACAACAAACATATATATAATCAACCAGCAACTAGACCGAATTCTTTTCTGAATATCTTGGGTCGGTAGAGCCTTACTTCCCATAATATATCCATTTCAATTTATTTCTAATATGCATAACCATATACAACATTCCAAAAACTCAATTCTCATATAACTTGGATAAATTGATTTCAAACCACCAATATAACTTCTGAGGCAATAAATTCAATTTAACACTTCAATTTGGGTGAACAAATTCAACAACCCATATCTTCTGAAAATCAAATTTCAACATCCGAATAAATAATTCAATTGCCCCTTAACCTCTAGATTAATTCAATTATTCATAATTTTGGATCAAGTTCTCAATTTCTCTTCCCGATCATTGATTTCTTTATTTCTGGACATTATTTGAACTTATTGAAAATTTTATTTTATTTACTGGGCATCAATTCATTATCCCAGTCACTTGGGTGGATAAAATCAATATCTCAAAAATATTCCCGAACATGGTCTTAGTTACTCTCGTACATCATTTCAACTATTTCATGCATTATCTCGACTGATCCATAATCTTCAGATTAAAATCTCAATTGATTCATAATCTCTTGATCAAAATTTCAACTTGCCTAGAAACTTAGATATAATAGCCCAGACAGTCCTAGCAAAAACATATTACCATCAATTTCTGATATAAAAGATTCGATTAAACGGTAATCAGAGAGCATACTCTTACTGATAACGTGTTATTTTATGGTTGTTTATGAATGGTGGTGGTAAACCATCTGGAATATTATTTTTATTTTTATTTTTATTCTTTTTAAGAAGAGGGATAATTTCAATTTTGGAAAATTTTGACCATTTATTGTTTATTTATTTACTGTAGAATATAAAAACTAATTTGATATTATTATTTTATTCAATTTATTTTTTAAAAATATTTTAAATATTATTTTATTTTTATTTTAAAAATATTATTTTAAAAAACATAAAACGTTATTAATCCGTTTAATCTATATAAATATTTATTATTTAATTGGCTTTGGTTTAAGGCTTTCCCCCTCCCATTATCTTACTTTCTTATTTATTTATTTATTTCTTGAATTGAATTAACCACATTCTTTCTTTCTTTCTTTTCAAATGATAACACAAAACCTTTGTGGGCCGCCATCCCATATCAATCCAAACAAAGCCTCTTCATTATGGATTTGGGCCCCCAATAACAAACCAAGCAAGGTATACTTCTCAGCCTCTAAGTGAAATGCCACGTGTTCAAATTAAAACAATTAATTTAGTGGAAGATCTGGAGTTCTCTTTTCGATATTTTAAGATTATTATATAGGCCACCTTCCTATACCTTTTTTTTGGGTACAATTTTCGCTTTATTCCATTCCTCTACCTTACAATTTCTATTAAAAAAATCATATCATTAAGCAAAGGTGGTCCAGTTAGTGTTTTTTATTTTATTTTTTAAGTTTTCATAATCGTGACACCCACTCTCAACCTATCTTTTTCGACTAGTGTGTATTTTTTTTAATATTATATTATTACATTATTTTATGTATGGACAATATATTTTATAAAATCAATGACAATATTTTCACACACAGAAAATTGGGATTTCTATATTCTAAATATATAGCACACACCTTTGAAAATTAAGATCCATTTCTTTCTTCATATATTATACAATCGTATGCATAATTGATCAACTAAGGTGGTTGCATTAACTTTCAAAAAGGTTGAAGAGTAATAATATTCATGGCCTATTGATTTAATTTCCTTAAATGCTCACCTAATATTACCTCCATTTCATGGGACCATATTAATACAAATAAGATGACACTTAACTGTTGTGTGTATTATCATCACCCTTCATTCAAAGCCAACAACATTTTGAATTTCTGGTGAGTCTACTTTAGATGATGATGTTGTATTAAACAAATGTTGACAAATTAGTGTGCCCTTTGACGTAAAACACTATGCATGAAATCTAGTGAAAATAAATATAAAGAATAATGGAAATTAAAAAATTACAAAATATTTAAAGTTTTGGATAAATACAGTGTACTTTTGTTTTGTTTTAATAAATAGATATACTGTACACTTGTAGGCAGCCGAAGAATCGAGTGACGACTCAGAAAGACGCGTGTGACCATTTTAGGGCATTGAATTTGATGGATAAACACTATCGAACTTATAGTGTCTACCTTATTTAACCATAATACCCAATCAATTTAAATATAACTGTGTTGGAGCGCTTTTTATTTTCAAAATTATTATTTATTTTAAAATGATGATAATATTTAAGGTTAATTTAGACAATAAAAATAAAAATATTATTTATTGAAAATAATAATTTTAATTATTTTATTCAAGATGAAAAATTTAAATTGGAGATTTTTAAAATTATAAAAAAATAAATTTAAAAAAATTATCTATTAATAGTAATAAAAAGATAAAATAAAATTTTTCTTATTAAAATTAAATAATTCTTTTTTTATTAAAAAGTAGTTTAAAAAATATTTTTGAAAATTTTAAATTAAATAATTTTTTTAATTTAAAAGTAGTTTACAAAATATTTTTGCAAAAATTTTAAAACTAAATAATTTTAAAAATTGAGTACTTTTTGGTATTAGTTTAAAAAAAGTAAACCATGGAAAATCGAAACTATCCAACGGGAAATAGTTGTGGTAGCGGAGGCAGACAGTCATAGTTTTGACACGTGTAAAAAACACAAAAAAAAAAAAAAAAAAAAAAAAAAAAACACCCATCTCTGAGTTTGGACACATTCAATTCAATCCAATCAAACTGTTACAGCTGTCGGCTTATTACTGACTTCTAATAATTGTCCCTAACCTAAACATCTTAATTTGCAGCTTGATTATTAACATGAAAATATTGACTCAACCACCAAACGTTACATTCAAATGGAACCGCATATGCAGTCAAAGCGTATGTGTAACACTCCTGCCTGCTACGGAGAATCGGACCAAAAGTGTCTTATAGCAGATGAATTCAAATTAAGCTTAAATTAAAATTTTAGATTTTTAATCCAAAATTTTACAGTTTTAAAATAATTGAAATTTTAAAAAATTAAAATTATTGTAAATCAGATAAAATATAATAAAATCAAACTCTTGATATTATAATAAATTTTAAAACTAATATTAATTTTGTTAGGAAACATAACCAACTGCTAAAATATGAAAAGATATAATATATTAAAATTTAAAATCAAATACATCGGACTTCTTGAATCAAAACATAAGCTATTATTTATAATCATATATTAATAAAAATTATAAAAATATTCGAAATTAAAACCCCTGAAAATAATGTGGCTCTCTGCGCGATAGATCTAACTCCCAACTCCCAAATCATCTTTGTACCTATATGTCAGCAAAACAACCAACACTAAACTTTTCGCTTAGTGAGGCAGTTAAAGAAATAATCGAGTTTATGACTTATGAGACCATCAGGGGATACTCGCAAAATTATCAACACACAAACAACAATCAAAACACGGTTGACAAAAAGTCTTCATATTAGCTATGTAAGACCTATCCTCGTATATATATATATATATATATATATATATATATATATACACACACACCAAATTCATTTAACTTAAATATCATCAAACGATAAATGATCATAACACTTCAATTGATTTAATAACACTACTATAATTATCTCTACCCAGCACAACATCAACATAAATTTATCCCGAGATTTTCCAAATAAAATATATTATCTTTGTTTAACATAATCATACTTACTTCATATTATACAAAGATCACAAAAGTTCATAACACGATCTTATATACATAACATAACAGACAACTCAAAACCGCTTTAATGAAAGATAACAAGCCATTTATTTTTATGACAAAATATTATGAAGAAACGATACAAAATTCTATTGATTCATTTATCGTATAACCATATATATATTTACATTGATTTCCAAATCATAACTTAACAATATTATAATAGAATATTTAACCAAACCACAACACCACTTATCAAATATACACATTAATAATCACCACCCATCAAATAACTAAATCAGTAGTCACATAAATCATATATATCAAAATATAACACATTTAGTCCATTTTTAGTTCGCCTTTAAGACCCCTAAACGACTGTATGACACAGGGAACCCAACCAGAACATATCAAAATAGAAAACTCAGGCACGACCGAAGCCCCCATAACTCAACCATATGGTGGACCGAAGTCTCTCTTAATTGCAAATCATAAGCGAAAACACAGGCAAGGCTAACGCCCCAATTTGATAGCTATCCTCCCTATCAATGGCGAAGATAGAAAATTTTGTTTGGGTGTTCAAAATACAATTACATATAATAAAAATATTAACAAATTTAGTTGGACATATTTAATTTTTGAAAATAGTTTTGATATATTTAATTTTTAAGATTTATAAATATAAAATTATTTAAAAATTAATATATAATAATTTTTTTAAAAATCTTTGGGTGTTCAATTGAATACCCCAAGACGTGCATAGCTTCGCCACTGCTCCCTATGGCATGCCAATTATACTTACATATAGGAATATCTACTTAAGGCGATATATTTATGTGACAAATTTTTTTCAGATAAACCAAATCAAATTACGTTTCAATTAACCCAACATCATATATCAGACTTTTCACACAAATCAATTGAATCACATTCAAGTATCCAACATCACAAACATTAGAATTTCTAACAATTTGCTCATTGAGTCACACAATAGCTACATGCATATTTTTTTCCTAAGCCGACCAACAAATTTAAGTCTCTACACCTTAATCTTAACAGTCATATTCACAATGCTAAATTTATCAAAATCTAATAATCTCAACAATAAATTCTCAACTGTGATATTCAAATCATATTATTTATCCATCATCATAGAGCAATCAACTAAAATTTTCTAAGACAACATATTATTCCAATCATATGCTAACAATATATATATATAAATAAGATTACCAACTAATTTATGTATAACTAATTGTATATAAGATTACATGTCTCGGGAATAAAAATCAAATGCACAAACAACAATGGAATACATATATTAATACTCACAAATATATATATATATATATTGTAAATCCAATCCTTTAGAAAATTTAAGTTGACGATTTGATTTATACCTCACTGAAGTAGAGTGTCATGAAAGATAACTCATAAATATTTCTAACGTGACAATTCAAATAGAACATTTACAAACGTAAGTATATTAGTAGCAAAGTTAGCTAGTCTCACTTGAATTAAAAATGTTAGTTGCATATTTCAAAATTTTATTTTCATATAAGAAATTCAAGTTCTCTCTATTTGAATCAAATCGATTTTTAGCAATTTACTTAGAAGTATTGTCAGCTATGAAGTTGGGATTACTTTGTAAATAAGTAAGCTAATGCTATAAATATAATTCTTTGGTTTATTATTAGGTATGCTAAGAGAATAACGTAAATCTAGTTAGTTAGGTATGGGAAGGACCATAGAGATTTTGAGTACTAGAATCGAGTTTTGTGAGAGCTATATGAGGATAATTTGTGTGCGAGTTTATGACCAATATAATTACGTTGGAGAGTGAGACAATAGTATTCTGGTTCTAACTATTATCTATTGTTATATAGTGAAATGGTCTCTCGTAGTTTGGGGTTTCATGTAAAAACCTCATGTCTTATTTTCTAGATATATTTCCTTACCTTGTATATGTTTGTTATTTTGTGGTTACAATACTCGTCTCAACTGTAATGAATCATCGATTTCTTTAATAAGTGGTATAAGAGTTATCCAAAATTTTCCAACAGTTGAATCTTGTAAAAATGTCAGCGACCCAAGGATAAAATGTCTAAATCATGAGAACTATAAAGAAGAATAAAGTGAATAGATAGATGATCACTATGGGTCATATATGCAAAATTCAAGTATGAATAAAAATATATGCTACCAATCATTATATAAAAAAAATAGAAATGAGAAAGTGAAGAAATAGTGGTGGGAAAGTAACCTTAGTGTAGCGTCCGACCCCCAACCCCGGAGGACCCGAGGCGTAGGAGGCTGAAACGCCAAATTGACTCATACATATAACCTCATATACTTACTACATATACATACACATAATAGGAATTGCAATCCAAGTGGAAAATAAATACTTTAAAAGGGTTATTTCCAAAAACACCCCATTTTTTCAAACGTTTCACTTTAAGCACCCGGTTTTGAAAGTTTTGGAAAACCACCCCCAAAATCAAAACCACTAGTGGTTTTTGGTAATTTTGTGAGTGGTTTTGGTGTTGTATGAGTAATTTTGATCTTAGAAAATTTCCGAATCTCTAAATTAAACATATAGAATTTCAAAATCACTCATACAACACCAAAACCACTCACAAAATTACCAAAAACCACTAGTGGTTTTGATTTTGGGGGTGGTTTTCCAAAACTTTCAAAACCGGGTGCTCAAAGTGAAACGTTTGAAAAAATGGGGTGTTTTTGGAAATAACCCTACTTTAAAATACATTTTCACTTGATAATCATTAATAATGTTTATATATGGAATCATTAAGTAACACCAACCTCGGATCATCATACGAAATCAATCTTAGTGTTCAACTTGTCACTAAACCAAGTGAACAAGTTGACAAAAGAATAATAGAGTAAATTGTTTTTACAAAAGCTTATACAAAAGAATGAGGTGAAAGAATGCAATGCTAAGTGATGAATGCTCCAAGGAGGGCTTCCAACCCGACCTTCAAATGCTAGCTCGATCCACCTGGACACATATTCATTTCAAAAAGAAAACAAACAAGAAAAATGGAGAGAGTAAAGGGTTAGGCTATCGATGCCTAGTTAACACCTTCATGCTCAAACAAACACATACAATATGCTTCTTTTATTAGTAAAGAGAGCACACAAATGCATCTTAACTTCTCAAACATCATCACATAACCGATAGTATCCGAAGGGGATCCGAAAACAGAAAACTAGAGGCAAGGTGGACTTCTCGCGCCCTGGTCACCTTGACCAGGCCGCCAGCTTCCTGCTCCAGGTCGCAGAAAATGGCACCGTAGCCTCCTGGCGCCCTGGTCACCTTTACCAGGCCACTGACCAGGCCGCAGAAATTGGCACCGAAGGTCTCTTGGCGCCCTGGTCTAAATGACCAGGCCGCCTACAAGGCCGCGGAAAGTGGTACCAAATCCACTTTGGCGCCCTGACTCGCGCCCTGGTCTAAATGACCAAGCCGCCAGCCACTTGCCAGGCTGCCAAAAGTGGCACCGTAGCCACTTGGTGCACTGGTTAGCGCCCTGGCTCTTTTGCTAGGCCGCCAGCCAGGCCGTGGAAACTGGTACCGTAGGTGGTTGGCGCCCTGACTCCTTTGCCAGGCCGCCGACCAGGATGCACATGTGAGAAAAACAGAACATTTTTCACTTTGATTCACTTTTCCAACTTTTCAATTTGTTTCGTTAGTTTCCTTATTCCATTTAGTTACCGTCTAAGGTTTCTAAGGTGAATTTCATCCACAACAAACATTCATTTACCATCAATTAAGCATCATTATCCCATTTCAAACACACAATTCACACAATGACCACAATTTAGTTATTTTGCCCTTATACTCAACTCTCACGGTGAAAACGGGACGGTAGTGGGCCGAAACCCCGGTAAGATCTGAAGATCACGGTAAGATCCGAAGATCACGGTAAGATCCAAAAGGATCGGGTTGATGTCGTCGCATCTGATAAGGAGTCGTCACTCCGAATAAGCGGCACTTCAAGCCAATAAATCACATTTACATGTGTCGAAGTATACTTCTAGTTCCCTAAGGCATGCCATTACATTCACACATTTAAGCTAAGAACAAGGGCACTCTTTTTAGTGATCAAACAAGATTTAACATCTCCTTTCTTTCCTTTTTACATAAAACCATGTGGTACCATTTTTATCTCTCCACAATGGCATCAAAAACCATTTCTTTCACATAGCCACAAGGGCAAAATATTTACCATTTCAATACCATAATAACTTCTTCATTACCAATTCATGTAAGATGCAAATGAGCCATTTTTAGGCATTTACATCAAGACTTTATTAAATAACTACCTAAGGCCTCCATGGCCAACTAAATACATACAAACAATCATCAATCAATGCATAGCATCACATAACATTCACATGATCATTTTCATTTCCAATTCATTAAGTGTCTACATGACACTATTATCACAATTCTCAACATATCTATATTTTACCAAGTATTTAGCATTATTAACATACCATAATGCAATCAAACACAAAACAACCATCATACACGTATATAGAGCGTAAAATGAAGATGCTAACCTTTCCTCCGAAGACAACTAGCTAGTCTCCTCGGTTTGGTGCTCTCCAACACCTTGGTTGCCTATTGGAACCAATTCAAGCACCACAAATCAACAACCAACACAATTTCATCAAACCACTAACCTAGCTCTAAGGATTTTATATCCAAAAACACCATTAATGACCAAAATCAACAAGACCCCTATCCGGAAGTGTTCTATAGCTTCTAAGGACCCTAATCCTACCATTAATGTAAATCAAGAGCTTCAAATATCAAAATCACCATCAATGAGCTCTAAAAGCTTACCAAGAGAAAAATGGAGTGACAAGGCTTGAATCCACTTGCAAAAGCTTTAAATGTTGACAAGAATGGTAGTTGAAAGATTAATTGAAGTGGGTCTTGGTGGTTGAAGGAGATTAATTGAGGTTAGGGTTTGGAGGTGGTAGAGAAGAGAGAAAACGTTTTTGGTTTTCTTGAAAGGGGATGAGAGTGATGAGATGAGAGTGGGGTGTGATAGGTTGTGGTGGTGTGATGGGCTTTTGTGGGTTTTTGGGCTTGGTTCTAAACTTTGAGCCCATTAACACCTAGGCCCACATACAACCGACCCAACCAACCCGATTCTCCGCTTCGCTCTCGGTTTTGTTTTCAAAAATATTTTTCGGTTTAAAAAATATATTTATATCACCAAGATCACATTTTATTTGGATAGTGACATTTAAAATCGATAAAAAAAAATCTATTTTTCCAAAATTGGCCCGGTTTTTACGAAAATTATTTCGAAATCATTTTTAATAATCAAAATTGACTCTACACTTCCGAATCTAGTCTCTAATTTACAATTTTACCCTTAGAGCGGATTTTTCGATTTATTCCGATATGGAACTTCCGAAAGTCAATTTTAGAAAACCGAAATTTTAAATAATAAAATACTCGAAAAATTTTAGGCCCTATTTGTGGACATTACACTTAGACTGCTGGTGGTCAATAGAAGCCCCACCACAGGGTGAAAAGGCAAAGATTTCGACTAAAAGTCCAGGGCCAGGCCAGAGCAAGGCCTTCTTCGACCGAATGGATTTCGGCCGAAGCAAGCCCACCAAACCTTTATTTTCGGCCAAATATGATGATTCAAGCCCAAACAGCTCCCTACGACACAAGTAGGTCTAAGCCCATCAAGTCCAATCCATTCTAAAGCAGTTTTCTGAAACTAGACAAATAAGAGAAACCTTCTCCCATTATGAGAAGGAAATCTAGTTAAAGGAAGATTAGGAGATCCAATCGTCGTAGGAGTAGGACCCATAAACCCTTATAAATAAGGGGAAGAGGTGAACATAAAGGGATTCGAATTCTTATTTTTCATAAGAAGAGATTCTGTTCAAGTTGTTGTAAGCTTCTACCTAGCTTTCTTAAGCAATATTAATTTTGATTATTGACCGTGGTTTATTTTACACTACCAAAATAATGGATCAATTTTTCTAGCTTGAAATATGGCCCTGTAAGTTAATTTGAATTCTTAAAATCTCAATATTTTATTTAATTTGTACTCAACGATAAAAGTATCGCTAATGAAATGTAATTACAATATAAATTTTATTTATATAAAATATTTTTTTTTAAAAAATAATTATACAATAATCATTTTGAAATTTACTAAGAATAGAACTATTAATTAAAATTAAAATTTAATTAATAATATAAAAATAAAAGCTAAATTACCTATTTTATTTAATAGTAGAAAGTCTGTTAAATAATAGTATAAAATAATATTGATTTTAAACTAACAAACATTCAAATTGTTTTCAACCCCCTGATATAAGTATAAAAAAAATTTAACTTAACATGCCCGTAAAATACTCTAATAATTATATTTATTGAATCGTTAATTATTTAAAATTAATCTGTAAATTGAATTAAGAAATATACTATTAACTATTCTTATTATATATTTTAAATTATTAACAATTTAAATATGATATATAATAAAATTGAAGGATATGAATTATAAATGTTTCAGAATTTATATAATTATTGAAATATTAACTCGTTATTATTTTTATTTTTATTTTAAAAAAGAAGAAGTTAGGATAGTAACTCAATTGAGACGTTCACATCATATAAAAATTGAATCAAAATAGATGTGAGGTGAATATGGTAGGGCCGAGAGAGAGCATATCCAAATGTGGACCACCAAACAACTCCCCCATAATAATACCATGCTTCAAACGAACTTGTCAATACCTGTCAAAATGATTTTGCTTTTCCAATCAACTTATCAAAACACTTAATTGATGTTTGAAATATTATTATTACAAATAATATATGTTAAAACAAATCTCAATATTAATTTATTCAATATTGATGTATCCATAATTTAAATAAATTCCATCTTCTGACGTATACCTTACCAATTCAAGCAACTTACCATAACTTAATACTTTTTAATTGTGTTACCTGCCAATAAATTGCCACTGGTCAAATATATAATAAACCCAAACTATTTAAAATATAACAAATTAAAAAATTAAAATTTATTAAAAAATAAATAAAAAAAAAATAATTATAAAAAAATAATAAAAATAAGTTTATAAAAAAAAAGAATTAAAAATATAACTATTTTATTAAATGTATAATATTGATTTGAAGAACGAAATTATAATTTTAAATAATGATCAATATTATTTTTTTGAAAAAATATGTATTATTATTATTTTTCTTTTCTCAATAAATTAAATTATTAAATAAAATATTAATTTCAAACACAATTATTAATTTTGAATCATATTTTAAAATTATTTTAATAAATAAATAAAAAAATTATTTTTATATAATTAAAATTATGTTATTTTTTGCATTTATCTGTTTTTAATTAAAATTATATATATATATATAAATAAGAGCAAACAATACAATAATACTGGAAAGTTTATTTACGGAAAAATACATGCAAAATTGAAATAAACAAATAAATAGAATAACAAATGATAAAGGAAAGAAAAGGACGACCGTGTCTATACTATACATTAAAAATTAAAAATCCACGGCCCGGACACGGTTAATCTGCCTAAACTAATCAACTGCGAACAACAACACTTCCAAACACATAAACTATATAACAACTCAAATGTCCTGACTGAACCAAACCACATCACACCTCACTCCCTCTCCAAAATGTCCAAAACAAAACTCCTCCTCTGTCTCTCCATCTTATCCATCGTAACAATCACATCCGTCCATTCACGATCCCTTCAGCTGCCGTCCTCCGATCTCATATCCGACGGTGTCGTCACTTCCCACCACCACTACAACCGCACCTCTCCTGACTATCTCCTCCTCAAGACGACGGCAACAGAGGCTTCCACTTGCGAGCAGACATATGGATTCCTCCCCTGTACCACCACTGTTGTCGGAAACCTTTTCTTGATTCTCGTGTATGGGTATCTCATGTTTGTCGCTGCCACTTATTTGTCCGGTGGCAGTGAGCTTTTGCTTGAGATTTTGGGTCCTGGTGTTGTTGGTGGTCTTTTTCTTCCCATGCTTGGCGCTCTTCCTGATGCCATGCTCATTCTCGGTACCTCCTCTGTTTTCTCTCTAGATCTTCTCTGTTTTGATTTTAATAATTCTGGGAATTTGAATTTGGTTGAGAAGGTGGGATTTTGTGAATGAAAGTGACAATTTTTATTTGATGAGAAAGCTGTGCGATGAGGTTTTGGATCTAGATTGTGTGTTTAGTAGATCTGTTTTTGAATATTTTATTGATGTGTTAGTTTTTTGTTGACTGTGATTTGATTGATTTGTTGATTGGTTATTATTGTTGTTTTGACAGTATCTGGACTTTCTGGAACTAAAGAGGTTGCTCAAGATCAAGTCTCGGTTGGAATGGGACTGTTAGCTGGGTCAACTGTCATGCTCATTACTGTAATATGGGGATCTTGTGTTGTTGTTGGCAAGTGTGATTTGGTTGATTCCGTTGCCATAGATGGTCGCAATACAAAAGGATTTCACTTGACTGGTAGGTACATCATCATCATGTTCAGATACTAATACACTAATTCAATTATGTGTTTTATGGTACTGAAGTCACTGCTTGCATTTTCATGATTGAAATGAGGACACTTAGCTGATGTCCTTAACATGGTCATTTGATATGAAATTTTGCAGACTCTGGTGTTAGTACTGATATCTGGACTTGCTATGCTGCAAGGATAATGGCTATATCTATCATCCCATTTCTCGTTGTTCAATTGCCGCAGATGCTCAATTCGACATCTGGAAGACATTTTGCCGTCTTAATTGCTCTCATTGTGTCTGCTTCAATGTTGGTTGCTTATTGTCTTTATCAGGTAATGTACATTCAATTGTAGTGACATGAGCTTTTACATTTTGGATTCATTAATATTGAACTGTTTTGCGAGTTTTTGTTTGTGGGAATTTTGTCTGCCGTTCCATGCTTGACATTACATTCAAACAATTTTCCAGGTCTTTCAGCCTTGGATCCAAAGAAGGCGACTTGCTTATGCCAAGCACAAGCATGTAATATCCGGAATCTTGAAACATTTAAGACAGCGCGCTTTAGGAAGATTGCTAAGGGAAGACGGAGAACCTAATGATGAAGTGATAGAAAAGTAAGTTTTCACTCTTTGTGAATCTTTATTTGTTCTGCTTGCACATCCAGCTGCTCATTTTTGATGTACCATTACAGATTATTTGACGCGATCGATGAGAACAAAGACAAGCACCTATCAGCTGGTGAGTTAAAGGCATTGATCATAGGAATTCGGTTTGATGAAATAGACTTGAACCAGGACGATGCTGTAAACAAAGTGCTACAAGACTTCGATACTTCTAATGATTCCCTTATAAGTCTCCAAGAGTTCAGGAGCGGTATCCAGAAATGGCTTGATGTAGCTAGGAGAGAAGGCGCTGTTATTGATGGCGCTGGTCCTCAGACCATGAAGCTGCTAAACGATTATCATAAGGTAAGTTTCAATAATCACATCTCTATGTTGCTTCCTTTCAGTACTCAAGACTGACATGTTTGCTATGTGTAGAAAACGAAGAAGGACCATGATCTACTGGGAGCAGAAGAGCAAAGCGACGAGCTACCAGAAAACGTTGATGACCCCAAATGGACATCATTCAAAGCAGTGCTAATGCTGTTATTTGGAACCATTATCGCTGCTGCATTCGCTGATCCTCTAGTTGATGCTGTAGACAACTTCTCAGACGCCACAAGCATCCCTTCGTTCTTCATCTCATTCATTGCTCTTCCTTTGGCAACCAACTCAAGCGAAGCAGTATCTGCAATCATCTTCGCCAGCCGTAAGAAGAACAGAACAGCTTCATTAACATTCTCTGAGGTTTCTTTCTCATTCTTCACTATCTTTTTTTTTCCATAACATTTTCGAAACATTTTAGTACATGCAATGCATTATCTAAATTTTTCGGTCATGATGTCTTTGTGTGCAGCTTTATGGTGCAGTGACAATGAACAATGTCCTCTGCCTATCAGTATTCTTAGCTCTTGTGTATGTAAGAGGACTAACATGGGACTTCTCATCCGAAGTGCTTGTAATTGTCATCGTCTGCGTCGTGATGGGTGTCTTTGGCAGTTTCCGGACCACATTCCCTCTTTGGACATGTTCAGTGGCTTATGCACTCTATCCATTCTCCTTAGCTCTGGTTTATGTTCTTGATTATGTCTTCGGCTGGTCGTAAATTATCAACATTTTGATGTATCCTGCTTTTGTTTTCACATGGACTTGTATGAGACGTTTAACCTTTTGATTATATGACTCATAGAGAGCCAAAGAGATCACATATTTAGTCAGATTTTCATGTTCTGAGAAGGTTTCTGTGTCAAGTTTTTGGTCGTCATTTTCATTGCACAAAAGATAACATAAACAATAATAAGCCACTTTGACTTAAATATTTCAGACCGGACCTCATGCCACAACTCTGTATTGTGTGATTACTTTTCATTACCTCTTCAGGTTTTGTGTTGTGTAAAAAGATCTTTTGAAAGATTCTGACTGTGTCGACCATCTCTGAGTTATAAAAGTGGGGGACTACCTACTCCATAATCACAATTGAATAGTCATATTTAAATGTCCCACCAAATCAGAGATAAGTAAGAGCAAGACAAATGGATATAAAACCATGTTCATGTCCACACTTTTAACACAAAAACAACACACACTTGCAACAAGTTTGTTATCAATCAGGTCTCTGTCACAACTTCAATAATCAACAACAAACTGACACAACACACATCCACTGTATAAATAAATATCAACCATATCTACGATTCACATGCAATTGATTTCTTCAACACTTGTATATGTAGTTAAAGTATGTTTTAGAGGTTAGAGCTTAACTGTCATATATATCAGAAATTTGACCCGGTAGCAGAACTCTCACATTGTTAGAGACTTCTTCATCTGTTGTATGTAATATAAAATCATTTTAAATTATATAATATATTAAAGCTATACATCAGCCTATTCTAGCTCTTCACATGGCGAAGATTCGGAGATACTTCTACACATTCAAGCTTACATATGCAGATTTGAATAAATCTGATGCAACCAAAAGCTCAAAAACAGAAAAGAAATAAGAAAATAAAAAAATGATATGGTTACAATTACATATAGAAAGTTGGTGCAAGCGATTGCGAGCAGAAGCAGAGAAATACCGCCTTAACTGCGTCTTTCACAGTCTTCAAGGATTTCTGAATTTCTAACCAAACAGCTTTTGAATCCAGGGATGATACTCTTAATTTATAACTTCAAGTCCAAATCAACACTTTGATGGTCATGATGACCAAATTCACTATTCTGCATTGTGGTTCTTCTCATCACTTGGTTATGATTTCCCTGCGGGAAGAAACTGTAGTAAGGCTGCTGCTGCTGTCCAAGTCTAGATTGAAAATCTGGATCTTCAACTCTTCCCTGATAAGTTACATAAGTCAGTCTAAAATTGAATTTGTGTTACAAATTGAAAATTGAGGTTATGCAATGTTAAGTAATGTAACTCACTTGATGGAAGTAAGTGAATTCACTTTGGTTGAAAGATAAAGAAGGCCTGTATTTTGATGTTGGACAGATGGGAATTGTTGTAGTGGTTGGAGGAGATAATGACAGAAAACCAAGACCACCACCACCATTTTCTTTTATGCTTCTCTTTGAATTTGGACATTCTCTGCTCAATTTTAACACCATATTATATACAACCATCACAAAATGAAGTTGAATTGATTATAGAAAATTGAATCATAATCTAACCTGTAAATTGGGTAATAGTAACTGTCAGAATTGAATCCACTGGTACATGAAGTTGAGTCATCTGATCTGCTTAGCAGAGGAAATTTGCATTGAAGAGATGGATCATCAACAGAGAAGGGACATGCCCTCTTCATGCCAACCATCTACAACATTCAATTTCAATTCAAAAACAAACAAACAAAAAAACAAAAAAAAAAAACAAAAAAATCACAAACCCAGAACCAAACTCATTAAAACAATATAGGTACCTTGTCATCTTCAGGCCACATAGACATGTAACTTTGGTTTGAAGGGGGCTCTATAGGACTAATATTGAATGGTGTAGTTGACAACACATTCACCTAAACAAACCAACCAAAAAAGACATTAAATTTAAGTTAAAAAAACAAACTTGTGAACAAGAATTGAAAATTACATACCATTGAAGAAGGATGTTGGTATCTATGTGCTCTTTGCATCAAATCAGGAAGTGGCAATTCATAAGCCAAATTAGGAACAGAACTGGATCCAAAAACAAATCCTGAGGAATGCTGTCTAGTGGTAGCAGTTGTTGATGATGTTGATGAGGAGGACCATCTAAGAGGGTTAGAATTTGTCAATGGAACAGTACAAGCAGTAGTGTTAGAAGAAGAAGTAGTAGAAGAGGAACAAGATGATGATGAAGATGACATTGGTAATAAAAGTGATGGTGGTGTTGTGATGTGATGCTGTTCTTCAAGTCTGATTCTTTCGAGCTGGGCAACACCAAGTCCTCTCTGTGGTATTTTCTTAGGTTTTTGTTTCTTATTGGAAATCTGTGTGTCTTGATCCATAATGGGGTTAAAGGAGAGGGCAAGAAAGTAGGCAAAATATAAGAAGAGAAAGATTGAAGAGAATCTGGGCATTAGATTAGTTTGTCTGAGAGATAAAAGGAGAGTTTGAAAATTCAAAATCTAAAGCAACATGTTCTCTCGCCCATATCCTCGCTCCACTCTCCTGCTTTCACTCCTGAACATGCTCATTGTGAGGGGAGAGTATCTGAGAGATGATGTTGTTGTTTGGATATCATATCATATCATCTTCCTCTCTGTCATTTCATGAATGCTTTTTTAGAAACCATACCCCCAAGCCCTCCTATTTGGCTTGTTGGACCCTCCCTACTATTTGATTGGTTGGGGGATATATATATATATATATATATATATATATATATATATATATGTAAGAATATCACTATACCTATGTTTTAAAAGTACATTTTGTAGGTAATATGTTAATAAAGATACGTCAAGTATAAAAATTTATAGACTAATAAATAAAAATTACTTAAAATGTTTTTAAAATAATAAAAATATATAAACCACATAGTAAACCAAGTATATTTATAAAAATGTGATTTTCAAGACCATTTGGTTAAAAAATCGCAGTTTTTTCATTTTTGGCCAAAAAATCTATTTTAGATGGAATTTGTTAGATTTACTGTTCATCCGTTAGTGGATGAACAATAACCGATGGACATTTTTCGTAATTTTATCATTTTTATTTATTTTTTTAAAAAAATTAATTTTTTTTAAAATTAAAAAAAAAACTTTTTTTTAAATTCTTTTTTTCTTCCTTTTTCTATTTTTCTTCTTCTTTTTTTTTTCTTTTTTCTTTTTTCTTTTTCTTCCCCTACATCAAACTCTATCCCCTCTCTCTTTCCCACCAAATCTCTCTCACCTCCACCAAAAATTAAAATATTGAAAATAAAAAATAATCTAAACTTTATTTTATAATTATTTAACATTGAAGTGAAGAAGAGGGGAAAAAAAAAAGAAAAAAAATAAATAAATAAATAAAAAAGAAAAAAGGAAAAAAAAGAAGAAAAAAAATAGAAAGAAAAAGAATAAAAAGTTTTTTTTTCCAAATAAAAATATTTTTTAATTTTAAAATAAAACTTTTTTTATTTTTCTTTCCATTTTTTTTCTTGTTTCTTTTTTTTATTCTTTCTTATTCTTTTTTTTTTCTTCTTTCTTTCTTTCTTTTATTTCCCCTCTTTTTCTTCACTTCAATATTAAATAATAATAATAATAATAAACTTGAGATTATATTTTATTTTCAATATTTTAATTTTTGGTGGGAAAGAGAGAGGGGAGAGAGTTTGATGTAGGGTAAGAAAAAGAAAAAAGAAAAAAAAAAAGGAAGAAAAAAAGAATTTAAAAAAAAAGTTTTTTTTTTAATTTAAAAAAAAAATTAAAATTTTTTTTAAAAAAATAAATAAAAATGATAAATTTACGAAAATGTCCATCGGTTACTGTTCATCCACTAAAGGATGAACAGTAAATCTAACAGATTCCATCCAAAAGAGATTTTTTTGCCAAAAATGAAAAAACTGAGGTTTTTTGGCCAAAGGGTCAAACTAGCGGTGGTTTTTTTGGAAATCACCTTTTATAAAAATGCCACTCACATAATAAAATATATACATTATTATGCATATTTGTATGTTAGCACATTATATACACACTCAATTCAAATTCCCAAAAAAATACCTTTATTAGTCAGATTTTATTATTTTTTTAATTTTGTTTTTGTTCAATTTTTAATTTCTTTATTTATTTCTTTATTTATTTTTTTACATTTTTCCATCCTGAATACTGTTTATAGCAGTGAGTCTGTTTCCGCATTTTTTCTATGTAAAGGCATTTTCGTCATTTCTCTTTTTATTTTTAAAGCGTTCTAACAAAACTTTAAAAGAGCAAATAAAATAAAATTACTAATTTGACCCATAGTTTGATGGATTTTGGATCATTTTGGTTGCAACTCTGACCGAAGAACCATGTTGCACTTTTGAAAGTTGTCTAGCTCGCAAGTCCCTTTCTAGAAAGTTACCCCAGGACCTAAACAGACAACAAATGGATAAGTTAGGTTTGTTTATTGTTGGGTTTGACTCGATCTAGACCCTCCATTTAGTCTAATGCAATCTGTTCCGCATCAACTTTTCACCCTCAATTATATATAATTTCATTTGACCCCTCTTACTTATATATATATATATATATTTATTTATAGTAACACCCCATAGTGTGAAAGGTATTAAAGGAATTGAAATGCTATCCATATCACCAATAGATACATTATTTTTTGGGAGCCCAGAACTTGAGCACTCTAAAATTAAGCGTGCTTCGGGCTAGTGGTCAACCTTAAGATCGGTCATATGATAAGGTGGCGCCCTTCCACTGCACCTCGGGTCATCCAAGGGCGGGGGGCCGGACGTTACAAATGGTATCAGAGCAACCCTGCGACCGCGAAGTGCGCCTGTGGACGGAAAAGCCAAGGGCAATCGCCTAGCGAAGGTAAAGATTCCGGAAAGATTGTGGACCACAACGAGGACGTTGTTTTATAAGGGGGATGGATTGTAACACCTCATATTGTGAGAGGTTTAAAGGAATTGAATAACTATCCATATCACCAATGTGCATATTATTTTTTAGAAGCCCAAGTACACACAATAAACCTGTTTGTCACCTTATTGCAACAAATGACCGATTTAGTCAACTTGTTGCGACAATACACAATAAGTCCAAATACACACAATAAGGCAATAGCTCAATTCTTTATTGTCCAATTTACATATATCAACATACAACAAGTTTCAATTCATATCAATTTAAGATAGCATTTTATCCATTTAACCATGAATAGATACACATCATTTATACCGCATCATATGCACAATCTTCACGTAAACATAATCATAACCAAATCATCATCAACAATTCAATATTTATCCAATTATTGACAATTTGCCTAAAAACAAAGCTAAAGAATAGAAATCGGGATTCAATATGGGCCATTGTTCCAGTAGTGAACTGGAGTTCCAATGTGGATCGAAGTTCTAATATGACATCCGTGCCAAGAAACACGATATTTTCGTGCCGAAGTACTTCTAATCCCAAGGCGTGCATTACCTCCTATCTTCTATAGCAAGTTTAAGGGCTTTTGGCATTTTTACCAACTATTCATTAAGTCAAATTATCAATGCTTCAATGAGTTCAATATTCAAGCCAAAATACAAAGGTCATAATCCATTTCAATGTGTTATTTTTCCTATAGCAACCAATTTCAATAGACAATTCAATATTGATCAAACATACTACTAAGTCATTTTTACCAATTTTGATAACATCAAGTTATCAAGTCCACAATATCAATACATATTTTTCAATGACATCAATTCTTCTAATTTTGCATCATTTAGTTTCCAGTAAAGCTTACAACAAAATTCACAACTCATATTCATCAATTTTACCAATCATCATCATTATTCACCTATCAATACTAATATTTACCACTAGTCAAAAATTGCATCAATATTCACCCAATGGCATCAATAATTATCATCAGACATCAATAATCACATCATAGCATCAATAACATCCAATATCAACCATTCCTCACAATTACCTTCAATATTCATCATCATGTATTCTCTAATGTAAAAAGCCTATACAATCATCACACGGTAGCAAACAATCATTGGAAGTAGGGGTGGGCATGATTTTCAATTTTTAACCAAACCGGACCGACCCAGATCGACCCGGACCAAATTAGTTGGTTTTTGGTCTTATTTGGGTCGGTCCGATTTCAATTAAAAAAATCGAGTCATTTGATTTCGGTTCGGTTCGATTCGATTTCATTCTTCAAAAACCGAACCAACCTAAAAAGCCAGTTGTAATTTTAAATAAAATAAAAAAGTACTAAACCTAACAAAATCTAACCCTAATTTAGTTTCAAGCAGACACACAACTGCACAGAAAAGAAAAGAAAAAAGAGAAACATCATCTTCAGATACTGGAATACTCAATATATGGTAAGTGATTATTCTGTTTATTTTTTTCCAGTAAACGCTGATTTTTTGTGTTATGTTATTTAATATTGTCTTATAATTTTATTCTTCTGTCTTACAGATTCTACAAACGTTTTTGTTGAAAAAGTCCATTGATTACTTGTGAATAGCTGTATTAATTTGATGTAACAAAGCTTGTTTTATTGAATTAATATGTATTGAGAAATGCAGCTTCTACAAATTTCTAAATATCACATGTGTCTCACAAAAGTTAAAGGCTATAATTTGTTCTCACCCAATACGTCTATTTTATTGAATTAATATCTATTGAGAAATGTAGCTGGTACAAATTTCTAAATATCACATGTGTGTCACAAACGTTAAAGGCTATAATTTGTTCTCACCCAATACACCTAATATTATTTGACCACTTTTGGTTCGTGAATACCAAATTAAAGATCACATAAACGTATTTTAATTATTTAATTATATATGTCACATGTTGATATTATAGATTCATAGGTCACATGTTAATCTCGAGGAATTTCATATAGTAGAATAATGTAATGCCTAAAACATTGTGTAATTTTTATTATTTTAGTAATTCTAATTTTATTTTTAATTGATTTTGATTCTAATCATGCATCACATATAAATATTATAAAAATAAAAATGAAGGTTCCAATAAGACAGAAAAATTAGAACATTTTAATTGCTTTGGTCAAAACCGAGTAAAATCAACAACCGGACCGACCCGATAAAAATCGAATCAAATGGTTTTAGTCTCTATTTGGGTCGGTTCGATCCTAAATATGGTAAAACCGAGCCATTCGGTTTTGGTTCGATTTTATTCAAAATCGGACCGACCCGGACCACGCCTACCCCTAACTGGAAGACTTAAACAAAGTTGCAAACCTTGTCTTCCAAGTCAAGTAGCTAGGTCTCCACCATTTGATGTCCATTTCTTTGTGCTTCTCTTGTTGTTGGTTTCCTAAGGAACCAATCCAATGATATATATTTAACATCTAGAGGCATGAAACACATAACACAGTGACAATAACACTCATTAAAGTTAAATGGGCAATCTATTAAGTTAGTAGAGACATCAATAACCACTAATGCACTCTTAATTGCATTTCAAACATGAAAGACAGACAAAAATTACATAACATGATAAAAAAAAAAAAAAACTAATGCACTCTTAATCGCATTTCAAACATGAAAGACAGACAAAAATTACATAACATGATAAAAAAAAGACGAAGAAGAGAATATAAACAACCAATGTCTTTTAAATGCATGCAAACACAAAATTTACATGGTAGTAAAAAATGAAAAATATCTTGTAAAGACAGAAAATCAGGTAGAGAGGTAAGAAAAGACAAAGCAATGTCTTTTAAAGGCAGACAAAATTTGCATGCTTGAATATTGTATTCGTGTTTGGGTTTTTTCAGTTGCATTTCACTAACTTCATTGTCTTGAAGAAAAAAAAAGAAATAGAAAAACTTCTCTTTCCACCTTAATCTACAATCTTCTCGAAAATCACAACCTTAATGGGTAGAACTAGTCAACAACATTAATCAACGAGAATGAGAAGCATGTTTTCTCCTCCAAACAAACCCAATCAAGAACATGAATGTCAACCCCCCCCCCCCCAAATTTTCCTTCCATAAGATCCTTTAGTTTATGAGCTTCCTCAATTTTCTCTTGCTTGTAGTACCCATCACACCATATATAAAGGTGTCATATCTCACTCCTCGTTTGAAGATGAAGATTCATTACTCGAGAAAGAGACAGAAGACAGAGAAGTAAGATCCACACCTAATATAGATTTATTTCAATCGAATGTTGCAGTGATGAATCATGTTAGAGATGAGATTGCTAAAAAAAAGTGGAGGGATTACTCTCATAATTAAGATCCAAGTTCATTTAGCAGTATTTTTTAAGTTTATTGAGCAATATTTTTTATGAGGATTACTTTGTTATTTTGATGTGATGAGAATTTTATTTAGTATTTTGTATGAAAATTATTTTGTTGTTATGATGAGAATTTTATTTTATCTTTTTTAGAAGAGAAGCTCATGTTCACCTTAATTAAGATCCAAGTTAATTTAGCAGTATTTTTTAAAGTTAATTTAGCAATATTTTTTATGTTTATTGAGCAGTATTTTTTAAGAGGATTACTTTGTTATTTTGATGTGGTGAGAATTTCATTTAGTATTTTGTATGAGAATTATTTTGTTGTTATTAAGTAATAAAAATTTTATTTATCTTTTTTAAGAGAGCAGCTCATGTTCCTTTTAATGCAGTTACTACCCCTAGGACATATGTGAACTTTGAGATCCTGAAAAATATTAATATCATTCAACTACAAATGGCTGACTTGAACTTCTTAATAGAACTTCTTACAAACTTGAATTAAGCTAAATATCATGAGTAAGTTACTGAATGCGAGCAACATAGTGTACCTGGAAAGGTTACCCTAAGAACTCTCTTTTTTTGTTATTCATATTTGGATCATTCATCTTTCGTTTACTTCTTTTTCTAAAAGATTTAGAAATAGTTAAAATTTCAAGACTTCAACATGCAATTATGGACTCATTTAAATTAAAAAATTTTAAATCTTACTTATCATGCCCCTATATTTATCATTCGGGTCAAATGGTCAACCAGAGTGATGAAAAACATTAACTCCAAAAGAAAGAATTTTCTTCCAATGAATATTCTTAGTTACGTCTTTGGAATATATCTCATATCCTTCCTGTAAATTAGCATTATAAAATTCATTGCAAACATATTATAATATGTATGACAAATAAGTGTCAGTCTAAAAACCTTACCAAGAGCTTTTGTTCTTCCCCCATGGACCAAAATGTTCTCCTGTGAGATACAATAGCAGGGATTCTTAGTGATGGAGACTCATTAATTTGGATTTTCGGTGGTGGTAGAGACTCATTATCTTGGGCCGACCTTGTCAAATAGTTAACTCTGGAATAATCATTCAATTGTTCGAATAATGCAGTGAGAAATGATCATATTCATACGTTCTTGAGCCTTCACCAACATTTTCCCTTTCTCCCTTCTTATAAGCTGCATGATCGTATAATGCTTCGTTAATAATTGGTCTTTTTCTTATACCCATCATATTTGATTTAGTATCCTTATACGTATAATAGAGACAGTACAACTCTTCACCGGAATTGAAATATGGTATACACAAGCTATGGAAAAAGAGTGGACATCCTATCCCAGAACATGGCAACATATCACCTCCAGAGCCACAAAAAATACATGTAGGCATACCCTACACAAATATTCAATTAAAATCTATAAGACTTTATACTAGTAGCAACTTAGTAAAATCTATCTAGGTAATTTGGGACTAGCGATAAGTGACTATAAATGATTACCTCAGGATTATTTGAAGTTTCTTCCATAAATTACTTTTGGATGGAACACCTACCTAAAAATAACCAACACAAAAAATCAGTTTTGAGAGTTTTAGGTCGAATGGTAGAAAGGTATATATCTTCCCAAATACCAAACCAATAATTCCCAATCAAAAGAACAATCCTATGTAACCCTGAACAAAATACAACTCCTAACCCTAAATAAAATAGAACAAACTAGTCGAACTAACCACCACTGTTGTGTTCAGTTTGATTTTTCTTATAACTAGTGCAACTCCACATTATAGCAAAGATTAGTACTGTCAAAGTTCTGATCTTGACTGTGGTCAGCCCGTGACCGGCCCATCCGTCACGGGTATGGTCAGAAAAAAAATATGAAAAAAATAATATGGGCTTTTTGGTGACCGGCCCGTTTGGGTCCGTGATCGTGACGGTCAAATCATGGTTGATCGCGGTCAAACCAGCTAATAATAAGTATATATATAATTATTTATAAAGCGCTATTTTTGGTGCAATCACAATGGAACAAACATTCCCCACACCAATACAATTTAGAAACAACAAACATGATATGTAACACCCGAACCCCCGCCCCGACGAAAAGGGAACGCGGAGACCGGATGTCACAAGCGGAGACAAAACCAAACATACAAATAACAGATAGACAGATAAATATAAATCTTATTCAAATCAGAAGAACAAGTCTTATAAATCCAAATGCAATAGTTCGAAACAAATCCAAGACCAAATTGTAGTTGAACTACAAGTTCCAAATGAAAGACAATTACATAAAAATATCCCAAGAGAACTTAATCTGAAACAAATCCAAAACATGTGCAGCGAGTTCAAAATACAAAAATAAATTCAGCAAAATAAACTTATATGAAATCCAAATCTGAAGACGATGCCATGTGAATGCTCGATGCTAGTGATATCCTGCTATCCCACCTGAAGACCGTAACCGAATAGTAGTTCGGTAAGCAGTCCGGCAGGTTATTCGGTCAGAGAGCATTATCAGACTTACCGAGTTGTAATTCGGTAGACATTCCGGTAAGCTATTCGGTCAGAGAGCAATTATACGATTCCAAGGGAAGTTTAAGTGACAGATCGGTTTCTATTCCGGTATGAAACACGGTTAGAGAGTTTCAAGTCTCTCAGACATGCCGAATTGTAATTCGGTACCTAGCTCGGTGAAGAGTTCGATCAGAGAGGTTGAACAGTCTTCGGAGGTTCATACCGAACTACAGTTCGGTAACTTATTCGATAAGTAATTCGTCCAGAGAGTGAATCTAATGATCTCAAGTCTGACCGAATTGTATTTCGGTAACCAGCTCGGTAAGAAGTTCGTCCAGAGACCATCCTACGTCCAGTTTTTCAGTTTTAAGTGACAGTCCGGTATCTAATCTGGTAAGCAGTCCGGTTATGAACCCTGGGCACTTTTTAAGCCTATTTCAAGTTATGTCGTTCGCCAACTCAAAGTCTAGCTATCCAATTGGGTCTAATCCTAGCACCAACAGCCGGTTAGGAGTCATATTATACACTACGCAATGTTAGAACCCAAAAGAAAACAACTAGCAGCAGTCAGAATCAAACCAAAACATATCCAGCACATAACCAGAAGCAGAAACATATTATTATCACAGAGTTTCAGATTACCCAATTATTTAGGTGTTTAACTTACTAGGCCTGTCCTTAGTCTAATAACAACATCGGGAACAGAAACAGACATATAGGGTTAAACCCTCAGGGATGGATCAAAGATCCCAGAAATGATGCCGTCGCATCCGGAAATGAGCCAAGCTCCAGAAGTGATGCCGTCGCATCCAGAAAGTGGTTGGCAATCAAGGCCATATACGCTTTCGCGCATCAATGTATACATCTAGTTTTCCCTAACAGCATGCTAGTCTTATCGTATTAACCTTAGGACAGGACTTTAGCAGATTTCAGAATTCAGATTTCAAATAGCAGACAGAGAACAAACAAATATGGACTCAAATTCACATGTCCGATCATGAACAAATAATAGGGCAGCAATATCCCCAAGCAATTTATATCAAATGCAGCAGATTAAGTATCCAATCACAGATTTCAACTTACATTAAATTAATCAATTTGCAGACAATTTAACAACCAAAGGCAAACAATAGTGAGGGCGTAAACATGACTACTAACCTTATTCGCTAATCCCAAACACCACCGAAATTACTCCGGTTGACAATCCTAACTTAGTCTACACCAAATCAAGCGTAATCCATAAATTCCCAATTTACAAAAGTTTGGGTTTATGTCTAAAGAACAATTAAAATAAATTGAGATTCAATTAAGACCCAAAAAGTAAAATTAAACCAAAGGTTTCAAAACTCAAACCATATAAAGTAAAACCCCCAAATCAATTCGTCAAACCCTAATCTAAACCAAAATCCCAAAATCAATAATATGCTTTAAAATCAAGAGAATTAAAGAACACATTACCTAGGTGTGAAGAAAATCGAGGCAACACAACAATCCAATTAAAAGCTTTGAAAATCGCGGCTTTGAAATCCGTGGAGAGGTTTTTGGTTGAGAGTGTTTGAAGAATACGTGAAATTAAGTTTCTAGGTTTGTGTGACAAATGAATCAAAAAGGTTTCTTTTCATTTTTATATGGGTGGCAAATATCGACATAAACCCACATATTTATAAATTAATTTAAAAGCAACCTCATTTGTAAAATAATTACAAAATCATCTTAAATATCAATTGTTTTCAAATGTAACCCAAAAGTCTAACTAGTCAAATCATTTGGTCAAACCGGAAAAATCAACATTTTACAAAAATGTCCATTTTACCCTTTAATGATAAAATAAATAAAAATCAAATAAATTTTCAAATAAGCAGACGAATAGCCTCAAATTACGGACGTGACATGATACATAATGAGTAAAACTATTTTTCCTTTTGGTATGAAAAATAAAATAAAATAATTAAATAATATAAAAAAATAAAAAAGGTCAAACCCGTGACCGTTCGGGCCCGCCCATGGACAGATTTGGTAAAAAAAAAATTTCCTCATTTTAAATACGGGCTTTCTAGGATTGTGACTGTGTACTAGCAAAGATGTATAACAAAACACATCAATCAATCTATTTATATATATAAAGGAGAACTCTCAGGTGGGCCCACAAAATTGACGTGGCATGCTTGAGAGTTCACCTTTAGGTAGAAAATTAGCCAAAATCAAAGATTTTGAACTTAGTTAACATTTTGTATCTTTCTTATTAATTGTGTATTTTTTTCTTTTCATATCCTTTTATTAATTGCGATTCTTTCTCTTTCATTTTCCAAAACTATATTCTTTTATTGGTTTTATTTTATCGGTTTAATGTATCTCTTTATCTCTCGTTCAAGTTAAACTCTTCAATCCATATTCTTTTTGCAGTTAATGTTAGATTTTATGATAAAATTAAACTAGATAATGAAGCGTCACTTAAATTTCTATAAATTCCTCACCACATGAATAATCATCACCACCACAATTCTTCGCTCCCCATCTCCTAAAAATGTCATGTTACCAAATATCTATTTCTCTTTTTCTTCCACTACCTCTTATGAATTAGCACCAACAATCATTAATTTACACCAAGACAGCAACGATGACGGTGTCAGAGATGTGAATAATCATTTTTCGATTTGTGCAGCAGCAGGCAGATGTGAAGTTGTGCGTACACCAACATTTATTATGAAGATATAAAAACTATCACCCTCAGTCTGTGTGCATCATTGGAAATGTGAATTCCTCGCTTTATGTGGGTCATTGAAGATGTGAGTTTTGTTTTGAAATGTAAACCCACACTACAACTTCCATAAAATATTTTAAATTTTGTATTTGTCTTCACGGTTGAAAAAGAGACCCTATCTAAGTTCATTCACCATCCACCCATTAATATCACTTCAAATATTATGTGTGGTTTTGTTTATGATATTTATATATTTGTTTTATGTATTGTAGATTTATTTTTATTTTTATTTTTTTGCCAAAAGTTTGTAAATAGTTCATATTTAACCACTTATTTTTTTTAGTTAACAATATATAATGTTTTGTTTAATTTTTCATTATGGATAAAGTATTTGATTTTAATGCATTAATATATTTGAAATATGATGTTTCCAATTCCAAAGTTACTACTTTATATTGATTTTAATTAAATTAAGCTACACCATACGAGGTCAAAATGCTTTTGAGTACTAATAAAGTCAAGACATGGAGGCAACATTTGCATTCAAATTTAATAAATTGTAAAAAAAATATAAAATTAAATTTCCTATTTCTACATACTTTAATTGTATTAAATAAAATTAAGATTCTACATACCATTAACAATTCCATTAAAATCATCTAAATTGAACAAATTTAATAAGTTTAAATAAAAATTTAAATAGGCATGTTCATATGCTTTAACTTATGTATTACATTACTAATTACTAATTAAATTTGTAAATAATATCTTTAATTAAAATAAAATACATATTCATGATTAGAATTAAAAAGTTTTCAATTTTGCTTATGCAAATTAAAATTTAACTATTAATTAAATTAAATATGAAAACCTTTAAATAAAATGAAAATTAATAATATTTAACTTATTAAAATTAAAAGAGGAGAATGACATTAATTATTCCACTAAAACTATCTACATTTATCTAATTTAATAAATTTAAATAAAAAAATAAATTTTTACCTTTTCATATGCTCTAACTTACAAACACAAATCTCTTCATGAAATCACATGAATGACATTAAATGACTAGAATTAGACTTATGCTTATAACGTTAATCTATAATTACATTTAAAAGAAAAAAAATAAGGAAATAATAGTAATAAAAAAAGTATATTTAAAATGGTTTACGCTTTAGTGGTTGATAAAGATATATCAATTTTTAAATCTCATCCATTTTATTTTATTGTTGTGTTATTCCATTTCATTTTAGTCTTATATTTACATAATTAACAATGTACTTTTATAGAGGGAATGTATATGAAGTGAATTTTATATGATTTCTTAACCCTAATAAATATACAAAAATATTGCAAACAAGATAGAGTGAAACTATACTTGACATGTTAAAGGTCATTTATCAATTTATTTATGATGGATGATGCTAAACTAGATGTTAATGTGTTATTATTTTATTTTTGTTTATCAACTGGTTAAATAATTTATATTAAAAAGATTTCAATTTTGATAATTTAACTATTTATTAATTTCGTCAAATAGTTTTAAGAAAAATATTAACATAATAATTTCGGGCAATGCACGGGTGAATATACTAGTTTATCCATAAATGAGCAACAAGTTACTAAATCTCCAGCTCCAAAACCATCAAATTTACCGAGAATAAACCAAAACTATTTATTGACACATAATCTAAACAAAAACAAATGTTCATCATCTCACTCATATTGAATATTTACCATGAAAAATAAAACAAGAAATGATTTATTATACATTTAGCTAGAAATACAGAGTTATCACCATTTCCAACCAAGAAATTATCTACTTCCCCAACGCCAGCTAAACCAATTCTTCTACGGATATCAAACCAAAACCACGAACACCAACTTATCCTTTCAAAATGCCACCAACATGGTCGTAACTACTATTAAAAATTAATATTACAAATTTTATAAACATATATTCTTCATATTTTTTTTTATTTGAATACGAGTTCTAGTTTGAACTATATTTAACAAATCAAAACAAAACTTAAAATCCGTATAATTATTATAACTAATATAAAGTTATAACTTTGAGTTGAGTTTCATCCAGATAACTGCAGAAATACATACTTCAGCTGCTAGTCATATTAAATAGACTTATAACAAATAAAGTACACCATACTTTATCAACATATATCATTCATATTCTTACAAGAAAAATAAAACAGGCACCTCTAATTTTACAACTTAATTAAAAACTATAGCATTGGAGATAAAATAGAAAAATAAGTATCTATAATACCACTTTATCAATTTATAGCAGTAGAGTCGATTGAATGAAGAGAAGAGCATTAAAGAATTTTCTAAAAGAAAGTAGAGTGAGTTACCTGAGAGATATGTGTAAAGTAAGGATAATAAAATAGGGATGAGAGTCAGTACACCAAAACTTTGAAGTGATTAAGTTGCGTAAGTGTAAAAACAGTAGGATAAATCATTCAAATGTTTTAGTATGGTTGATTAGACAGGAAAAAGCATAAAAGTTAAATTAAGTTAACAAAGGCCATCTAATAGATTCATAGTAGCAATTCATCAAAACAAAACTAGAAAATACTATATCAATATTTGAAATTGTAAGAAGTAGGTTCAATAAAGGAAGAAATGACAAGGTTGACAAACATGAATCAATGAAAGACATTTAGATGTGATTGATATGGATTATTGCTATATTAGAGTAATTAAAGACAAAAATAATACTTTTGTTAATGATCAACCAACTTATTAGCGGATAAAAAATGAAACAAGTATGTTCAATAAAGGAAGAAAAATGACAATATTGACAAACATGAATCAATTAAAGACAAAATTGAAAGTTGAATTCATATGTGAACAAGGAGCATTAATAGATAGCTTTCATGTCTTGATTTTATAAAAATATTTAGTCAAACAGTAATACCACAACTCTATAGAGACACGGACACATTCATTTGAATAAATTTATTATATAAAATTGATTTAAAAAATATAATATAACACTTACAGACACATACACATTCATTTGAATAACTTTATCATATATATTTGATTTAAAAGCTTTAATATAACGCTCATTGGCCAAACTAGATTACACATTAAATAAAGTTTTTGAATTCATTGCTTGATATTATAGGAGAATAATAGGTGTTATTCTACCTATTTTGATCTAAAAAGTAAAAATTAATTGAATGCTTTTAGTATTAATCTACATATTTTCAAGGGAGATTCCCAAAAAAAAAAACCACCGTGGCTTTGGTGTATTAGCCAAAAAATTTTTTGTTTCGTTTTTAATCAAAACCTTTTTTTTTTCATCGAAGTTACTGTTCCTTCGTAATTAAAGGAATTTCAGTCATATTTTATTTTAATTTTAAAAATAAAAAAAATATATTAAAAAAGAAAAACTTTTTTTTTCACCTTTTTTCTTCTTCCTCCTCTTTTTTTCGTCTTTATCTTTTCTTTTTTTTTCTCTCTTCTTTTTCACTACCACTCACTAAAATTTAACAACAAAAATCTCAATTTGTTTTCCTCGTTTTTCCTTCTTCTTTCTTTTCCCACTTTTTCTTTCTTCTTTCTTTTCCTCTTCTTCTTTCTTTCATAAATGTTCTTAGTTTCTTTTTTCCCCTCTTTCTCTTCTTCTCTTCTATTCTCTTCTCCTCTAATTCTTTCTCTCTCCTTCTGCCTCCCTCTCTCTTTCTCCAACCGAACAGCAACAAACAAATAAACATAAGTAAAAACCTTTTTTAATTGATTTGTGGTGGTGTTATTTTATAAAGAAAGAGAGAAGTGATTTTGTGGTGGTGAAGATTTGATGAATGAGATCTAGATTTGATTTTGATTTTGGTGGCGGTGAAGAGAAAGAGAAAAAAAGAATTTTTATGTTGTGATTTTTTTTTTTTTTTAAACTTCTTGTGGTTAGATTCGCAGAGAAGAAGATGATAAAGATTGAGAAGAAAGAGAGGGAGAAAAAGAAAGAAGAAAAGAAAAGAAAAGAGATATTTTTTTATTTTTTAATTTTTTTAAAAATTTATAAAAATACCCTCGGTTATTGTTCATCATGACGGATGAACAGTAACTTGGATGGAAAAACACACAAAAAAAAAGAGGTTTTTTTTGCTAAAAACAAAACTGATGAGGTTTTTTTACTAATATGTCAAACCCGCGGTGACTTTTTGTAAATCTCCCTATTTTCAAATAATACTACAAAATTACCAACCAAAACATTAATTAAAACAAAATTTCATTCTAATAAATTAGGTAGAGATAATAAGTTATTTGTTGTTTTCATGATATTTCAATATTCTTTGATAACTTAAATCAAAACTTTCTATGTTTCTACCGTCCATGAGACCACTAAAATTGACTATTTTTTTTTTAAAAAAATAACAATTAACTAAGATGTTAGGTTGAATACGTAAACAAACTCAACTCTACTATCTAAACGCAAGGTGAAACAGTGAAATTGTGTTAGATTTATGTTGTTGTGAATTGACATATTAAAATTCAATAAATCAAATGTCAAATTCTTCTACTGTCCATTATTAGGCCAACAGGTTTTAGGATTTGGGGTTTGGAGTTTGGAGTTTAGGGTTTATGACTAAGGGTTAGGGTTTAGGGTTTCAGAGTTGGTGTTCAGTGTTTGGGGTTTAGGGTTTAAGGGAGTTTAGGGTTCAATAGATCCCACTACCGCTTTGCTAGTTTCAGAACGAATCAAAACTGGTGGTTCACGACCATAAACCACTCGAAAAGGAGACGTCTTCCAGAGAGAATGGTAAGAAGTATTGTCATAATATTCTACCCAATGAAACCATGAAAACCATTCCTTCGGTTTAACAAGAACCATACAACGCAAGTAAGCTTCAAGACAACAATTCACTACTTCAATTTAGATTTAAGGGAGATTCCCAACAAAGTACTAAGAGTTTGGTTTATTAGCCAAAAAACCTCCTCTATTTTATTTTTTTCCAAAAAAAAAAATATTCTTCATTTTTTCGTCCAGAATACTGTTTATAGCAGTAAGTCTGTTTCCGCATTTTTCTATGTGAGGGCATTTTTGTCATTTTGCCCTTTATTTTTGAAGTGTTCTAACAAAACTTTAAAAGAGAAAATAAAATAAAATTACTAATTTGACCCACAATTTGATGGACTTTGGTCATTTTGGCTGCAACTCTGACAGAAGAAACATGTTGCACTTTTGAAAGTTGTCTAACTTGCGAATCCCTTTCTAGAAAGTTACCGCAAGACCTAAACAGACAACAAATGGATAAGTTAGGATTATTTCTTGTTGGGTTTAACTCGGTCCAGACCCTCCATGTACTCCAATTCAATCTATTCTGCATCAACTTTCCACCCTCAATTATACATAATTTAATTTGACCCCTCTTACTTAAAAAAATATATATTTTTTGTACACCCTATAATGTAAAATGTTTAAAAGGAATTGAAATGCTACCCATATCACCAATGTGCACATTATTTTTCGGGAGCTCAGAACTTGAGAACTCTAAAATTAAGCGTGCTTGGCTTGGAACAATCTTGGGATGAGTGACCTTTCGAGAAGTTTGTCCGGAAAGCACGCTAGTGATGATAAAGCATGTTAGAAAGCGTAAAGGTGGTATGTAGGCTAGTAGTCAGCCTTAAGATCGGCCATATGACAAGGTGGCGCCCTGCCATTGCGCCTCGAGTCATCCTGGGGCGGGGGGCCAGACGTTACAAATGGTATTAGATCAACCCTGCGACCGCGAAGTACGTCTGTGGACAGAAGAGCCCTGGGCAACCGCCTAACGAGGGTAAAGATTCTAGAAAGATTGTGGACCACAATGAGAACGTTCTGTTCTAAGGGGGATGGATTGTAACACCCCATATTATGAAAGGTTTAAAAGGAATTGAATAACTACCCATATCACCAATGTGCACATTATTTTTCAGGAGCTAAAAACTTGTAAACTCTAAATTTTGAAGTAACGAGTACGTTACACACACACACATATATATATATATATATATTCAATTCTATCCTTTTGAAGACTTACAGAGTTGCAGTTATGCGTATAAGAGAAACATAGTGACAGAACACATTCATTTTCCGGTATATTTTTTACCCATGTATTTGACATAATTTATCATTTTAACCCCCAAATATTTTTTAATTTCACTTTTGCTCTCCGATTTTCAAATCTGTATCAATTTATCCCTTCACCTTTAAAAAAAACGGTGAGTCTCTACGCTAATCTATCGGGCGATACATCAACGAAAATCATGAAATGGACTTAATTATTGAAAAAAATAATTATTCAAGGGATTTAAATTGAACGTGTAACTGAAGGGTGAAAATGAGAAGTGTTGTAATATATATATATATATATATATATATATATATATATATATATATATATATCAACACTAACGAAGTCTTAATCCCAAATCAATTAGGGTCGGCTGTGTATGAATCGTCTAACAATGAACTTCAATAAAACAAAAGAAATTAATCATTACAAGACTTAGAAACTTTTGTCGATATGGGTTTTACATTTTCACCATAGTGTTTTATGCACCAAATCAACCTTAATAGCTAAGGCACATAAATCCTTAGCAACTTCTTCTTTCTAAATAGATTTAAATCTTCCTCGACCACTCTTGACCTCTTCAACCAACAAATTTTTACATTTATGCATTAGAGCATGATGAGATCTCTTTAAAACATGCCTAAACCGCGGCTACATTCCCTTACTTTTTCACTAATCTTCACGTAAACTTTTTGTCTAATATGTTCATTCTTAATTTTGTCCAATCTTATATGTCCACACATCTTTCTTAACATTCTCATCTTCCCCACATTCATTGTATGAAGATGTTATCTCATAGATGCCCAACATTCGCTCCCATATAACATTATTGGCTGAACAATTGTCCTACAAAACGTACCTTTTATCTTAAGTGGAATTTTTTTATTGCAGAGAAACCCTGCTCCATATTCCACTTTATCCACCCAACTTGGATTCTATGCGTCATATTATCATCCAATCGTCCACATTCAAGAACATAGAACTTAAATACTTAAATTGTTTGGTGCTAAGAACCAAAACCCTATCCTACTTCACCTCTTGTTCTTATTTCTTCCGTAAACTAAATTGACAGTAAATATATTCTGTTTTGCTCCTGCTTAACTTAAAACTCGTATCATCAATATTTTTTTCTCCACATTTTGCAATTTATGATTAACTCCTGCACTAGTTTCATCAATAAGTACAATGTCATATGTAAATATGCACCAAGGTACATCGTTATGTAAGCTCCCTGTCAATTCATCCATCATCAAAGTAAACAAATACAGACTTATGGTTGAACCTTGATGCAATCCGACGGTAATGGAAAAAGCCACAGTGTCCCCACCTGTTTGTCTTCACAGGAGTGGATGGATCATCATACATTTCCTTTATAATGTTAATATAATTGACATGGACTCATTTTCTTTCCAAAACCTAACATAATACTTCTCTTGGTACACGACATATGCCTTCTCCAAGTCAATAAACACCATGTGAAGATCTTTTTTCTTCTCGTGGTACAGTTCCATTAATCTTGTTAGAAGAGAAATTGTTTCCTTAGCCTATGCTCTATCACTTTTTCTCATTATTTTATTATATGACTTATGAGTTTGATTTCCCTATAATTTGTAAAACTTTGAATCTCTCCCTTATTTTTATATATCCGCACTAAAGTACTCTTTCTCCTGCATTAGGCATCTTATGTCCTTTCAATATAGCATTAAAGAGGTTAATCAGACAACTCCCGATTCTCCGAGACTCTTCCAAACATCTATAGAAATACCATCAGGACCACATACCTTACCAACCTTTATTTATATATATATATATATATATATATATCAAGTTTTCATTTACTTCACTTTATCTGATACGATTATATCAATTGAGATTTTTATCTGTAATTGGAGATTATGAAACTATCTTAAATTGAAAAGTCTGTCCATATTTTGATAGGTGAAGAATATGTATAACAACCAGACTCATTTCCAAAACATAATGAGAGAAATGAATCATTTTCACACAACAAAAACAGAAAATGATATCTACCTTAACAAAAAGAAGACACATCCATGCATTTGCCTCCATCATCCATGACACCACCACCCAAAAACGCAAGATTTTGTTAGATACACAACAATCACCCTTTACCTCTAAACAGATAAGATCCTCTCCCCACCAATATTAAATCCTTGTTTTCATTTCTCTATCTGCTTCAATTATTAAGATATGCTGTTGGATTTGTTGTTTATAGATATGTTTCATTCCTATCAAAGGAAAATTACAATATTGGGCTACACCTGTGGCCCATAACCACATTTATTATATGGGCCTCCAACTTCTTTAATTGTAGTATCAATTTGGCTAGTATATATGCCATAAACAGTTGGGTTGTCATATATCATGAGAGTGACAACTTCACTTGCAGAGTTTGCATTACTATTTTCTCATTATCTCAATTCTCAATTCAATAGATTGTAACAACACTTTCCAATTTGCTTTCCTAACATTGCCATACTAACCATATCATGCCATGATTGTCATCTAATGGGACCAAAACATTAATTTTATTTTTTTACCTATATTTGTAAGAATAACAGTAACATAAACCCCACCATTCATAACCCAGTTGGTGAAATGTCAAACAGCATGAAAAAGTAAATTTACTGGGTCATGTAGAGCCCAGTATTAATAGGAAAACACAGGTTATGTATTGATGATATACATAGATTAGTTTCAATATGGGTACTAGGTTTGTGTTCATTCACTGAAAAGAAGACACATAATAATATGAGGTTATTGAATGTGATTTGATTGTAAAGAATCTCTGTTCTCCAATATGATGAATTCAATTTGCTCTGCTTTTCTCAACCTATGCAATACCCAGTTCACAGCAAAACATAAAGATGAGGTCACTAATTAAGCAAAATTTTCCGATTTATAAAACCAGATTATATTTATTAAATGGGGTCCCGTAGCTCAGTTGGTTAGAGCGTTGGTCTTATGAGCCGAAGGTCGCGGGTTCGAGCCCCGCCGGGACCAGTGGCTTCTTTTGGTATTGTTTTTCATGGTTCATGATGGTTTTGAGCTGATTGTAACCGGCTGCATGTGGTTTTTGGTGGTTCATGATTGTAAGTGGCTATTTTGTTTTGTTTTGCATTGCCTTGCCTTGCCTTGCCTTGCCTTGCCTTGCCCTGTACTGTACTTGATTGGAATTCATCCATCCAGGGGTGGTTCATGAACATTGATGAATTACAACACAACACAGCATGACAGACAGGACTGAGTGAGACCACCAAACTCTCTGATGGACACTACACAACACCTTAACCTTTACGTACCTTTTCTTCTGTCATTGATCGTTGATCCTCCATGAGATCAAACACCAACTTCACTTCTGTTCAAATGTCACTTCTTCCTTTCCCATTTTATCATCCTCATCATCAACCCAATCCATTACCATGCACTCAATCATATCTCTCTCTCTGTCTGCCTTTCCTTTGATTCTAAGACAACTTATTAATTACTTCACACCCATCTTCCCCACATCTGAACGCTGAGAATCATTCTTCTCTGCTTATATGTTTTGAAGTTTCTTTACTCTGGAGGGGCTTGGTTCAATCAAAAATGGGTACTGGTGGTTGCTTTGGATTGATTGGTCTAAGGAAATCCAAGCAAGATAGATCCAAACAAGCAAAGGTATCATCTTTTTCTTCAAGTGGACTTCAATTTATTCTTGTATGAACACCACCAAGTTGCTAGGGAATCACTTTTTTTCTGTTGTATATCTGTCCTTGCTAGCTCTAGAGGTAAAAAGATTTCTCATTTTTATGGTTAAGAGTCTGGATTATCAGCTAGTTAATGTGAAATCTTGTAGTTGAGAAGTGGAGTATATGCTGATGCTAGTTTCTGAGTATAGTGTTTAACAATATAGGTACATTCAACTTCTGATAAAGCTAATGGAACCAATGGATCAACTAGTCCTCCCAATAATGGTGGGGATGTTCCTCTATTATTAGTTGAAGAAAGAGCTGCTATTCGCATTCAGAAGGCTTATCGGATTTATAAGGTTTGGTGTCTCTATAGTTGAACCTGAGAAGACATTGCTTCTGATTCTAATCAATACAATATAAGCTAGTACCACTTTTCTGTGCCTTTGGTTTTTCTCACCTGAGATTTTCTGCAGGCGAGAAAGTCGTTGCGGCGTATAAGGGGTACTGGGAGATTCAATGTGCTGATTCAAGGAAACAATGTACAGAAGCAAACATCAGGAGCATTGAGCTGTATACATTCATGGTGTTACATCCAGACACAAATCAGAAACCGCAGGCTTTGTATGGTGACAGAAGGTAGGATTAAGCAAAGGAAAATGGAGAATCAGTTGAAGCTGGAAGCGAAAATTCATGAGCTAGAGGTACTAAACAAACACTCGCTCTATATAACCTACTTGTGATAATATTAGATAATAAGGCCTTTAATCTTCTAAGCCAACCCAACAAAGAACAAACAGTATATCATTAATGTGTAATCACTGTACTTATCATACCAATTAGGCCATTGCTAACTTGCCTTGCAGAACAGGTAACTTACTGTGAATTACTTATTAAGTGTTTAATTGTCCTCTGCATGAGGAAGCACATTTGTGGCATGGTAAAAGGTTGCTCCTAGGTCTTGTGTTCAGAAACTGGTGGCAATGAAATTTACTCTGCAGGTTGAATGGCACAATGGTTCAGAAACCATGGAGGAAATTTTGTCCAGAATACATCAAAGAGAAGAAGCAGCAGTCAAGCGAGAGCGAGCCATGGCATATGCATTCTCTCACCAGGTCTGTCTACCAAGGAAACTATTCCTATGTTTTGCCTTAAGACTAGCTGTGGTTCATATGGCAATTTATGATGAACATTGTTTTGCAGTGGAGGGCAAATTCTAGTCAATATCTGGGCCAAGCTTATTACAGCATATGCAAAGAAAACTGGGGATGGAGCTGGATGGAGCGATGGATCGCAGCTCGTCCATGGGAGGTCAGAGTGAATGTCAAGCCAATCAATCAAAAGAAAATCAAGACCAAGCAAGTCAACAATGCAGATAAACTCACAAATCAAGCAGTAGCAGACTCAAAAGTAACATCAAATGGTAACAAAACATCTGCTACAACAACAAAAACCAAGAAAACACTAGCTGTTGAAGCCTCTCAAGAGACGCAACAATAGTTTGGCATTGCAATTTGAGTGAACCAAAAACTGTAAAGGCCTGTTTTGCATGTTCTTTCGTGTCTTATGCTATATTTTTTTTTTTTAACTTGGTGTGAGAAATTGCTCAGCAGTGTGTAAAATAAGAGAATACATAACTCATCATCACCGCTATTTTTATTTAAACTGTGTATATAAGTATGTAGAACGGTATGTGTGATTTGTTATTGCCTTTTGAAAAGATTATGGATGAAATTTTGGATTGCTTGTGTATGTCGTGTAGCCAACCATGGAAAAGGTTGAGTGTGTGTTGTGTTTGGATTGTACAATGAGGACAGTTTTATCAGAGTAACTTTAAAGAGAGAATCTGAATGGGAAATGGTATCAATGGCTCATAAAGCAGAATAGTCTCTTTAGCAGAAAAGTAAGCAGGTCAGATTTCATATTCAGATGAAGCTGGTTGCTTGGATAACTCTCAAATGGTTGGCTTTGAGTATTCAAGCTTCACTCATCCACTTGGGATGAGTCCAGTCCTACTCTCCAATCCCGGTCTCTCCCATTCCGGAACCTAATTGTACCCGAAAGTCTAGTTTCGATTAAGGATAGTCTAGTTTCGATCGAGGATAGACATAGACATCTTCAACCCGACTAGATACAATCTGGAAAGTTATCTAACTACAGTTCTAAATAAGTACTCCTCCACGATAATTTTTAAAGTTTGTACTGACTACTTCCTTTTGTTCTATTGACTACTTCCTTTTGATCTATTGATGTTCATTGTTCCTTCTGTTCTACTGAGGTTCATCGTTAGAGAATTCATATACAGTCGATCCCAACTATACAGTCGATCCCAACTGGTTTGGGATTAAGGCATTGTTGTTATCCTGGAATATTAAAAAGAGCCATGGAAATGCAAAGAAGCTTTATAAAATGCAAAAAGACCAAACGAATTCTGATAATGAAAAGTGATGTAAAAAGGCTATGGAGGAGTAATATTGATCAACCAACTATAAAGAAGAACCACCAACCATAAAGCAAATATCTACATCGCTTGGTAAGCAGGGTGTGTTTGTTTTTTCTCTTTACAATTTATGTTTAGTTCCTAGAAAATACTAAAAGTTTCCAGCTAGACTTTGCTAGATTTTTATTAGGCACTGAGATTTACAGGGTAGGGGACCATTTTACAGATAATCAAGTATCATGTTTTGGTGGTATCCATCTTGTGTGTATTCTTTCCATAATTGAACCACTTGTGCTCATTTCACATTTTTACATCCACATCTTATAATATGCTTCACACACACATCTCATCATATGACATCAATACTTAGAATCACATGTAATGCTTAACTAAGCTTCACAAAATCTTAAAAACATATATTCTATCAGATGTAATGTAACTAGTCAATGCATACACAGGAAGCTAATGATGAGACCACAAGAGGACTTATGTTTTTTCAATCATTTTCAGAAGATGAACACTTCTGGGAAACAAAAAACTACTAATCCAAAACTCAATCTCTCAATAGCCAGCAGCTAATACTGTTCATAGAAAACGACTTTTTCGATCAATGCCTCCGAAAATGCAAGCATGATGGAGATGTAAAAGATGAGTATGCTTTCAATTCTTTTTGCAGGTTTAAGGAAGTAGTTGAGCAGATGAAAATTGTTCAACAAAAGAGTAGCACTCTCTATCATCTAATGAGAAAGAAATTGGACCATTTCTAAACAAAGGAAACAAGCCTAATATCTAATAGAAAAATGATATACAGATTGAGGTATGTGAGCAATCAAGGAAACTTTGCTAAATTAGCTGATCTGGGGGCTAATTTGTATGCAAGAAAACTAATAGTAAGAGATGCTAAATTAGATCAATCGGGTTTGTTCTAATCAGGTAAAGTATCAAATCCAAAATTGAAAAACAAGTCCAATTGGCTATTGTTGAGATTGTAAACTAGAAATAGCATCAAATCATAAAAAAAAATAATAAAAAAAAACAACCATAGCATACACATATATAAGAGAGAATAATAAGGAAACTAAGTCTGTCAACGTTGACACAGTAGATCAAACGAAAAGGAAAAATTATAAACCAAAGTTGAGCTCCAATGAACTCACTTAGAATAGAAGTACAAACATAATTGCATAGTATTGGAAACAAACCAAGGATTGAAAAAGACCTGAAATTAAATCCAGATTTCTTCTCCTCCAAGGTTTTAAGGCCATTGTGTAAACATCATGATCCAAATCTTCTTCCCTCTTAACAGTATTCGGATCTGTTAACAGCTTCTGGTCATCCCATACTCTTCATAAACAATCTAGGTCCTGAAAAATGGTACAAAAGGAATCAACTTTGACAACAAAACTTGATTATGAGAAATGGGTAATGAGAATAGAGACCTGTCAGATAGGAAAGATTGGATTTTGAAGATGAAAACATATGATCAATGGCGCGAATCAGAGGAAGCAGAGGATGGCCTGTTATGGATGGCAACATCATGCTCCTCATCTTCGCCTTGGATACGTGCTGGAATGCGGAATCCAGAGAATTCGCCGACCGCGGAGGCGAATCCTACACTGGATATCAAAGACTGATGAATGGAATGTTGTGGAATGTGATTTGTGAGAGTAATTGGTTGTTGAATCCAAGCACGAACCGAAGGCGTGTTACTGGACTGAAGGGGTCCCCTCTGTGAAAAGAACTGGTTTTGGCCAAACAAAGGCTGCAGTGGTGGGTGATGATTGTGACTCTGTGGAGGAGAATTGAACATGAAACCACCTCCACCTCCTCCACCACCACCACTGCTATTACCAGTATCAGCTCCTCCACCACTGCTGTTCCAAGCCACCAATCTCTGGAACCTGGAGAGCTGTTCTGCTGAGTGGTGTTGATGGTCAGACTCATGAGACCACCCAGCAGTTGAGCTGTCAAAACCAAGTGGAGCAGTTGTCCCAGGGAAGAGTACAGACTCATTGTTCTGTTGTTGCTGCTGGTGGTGTAAAAGCATGCTATTAGGCTCCTGAAACGACTGAAGAGATAGCCTCAGATCTTGGCTATGGCTTGTGGTAGTCCTGGACAGCAAATCTGGTGGATAACAGCTTTGGAACTGAATTGATGAAGATGGGGTTTCATTCGAAGCACCCATTGGGAAAAACGACTTGATTGTATCAGCAATCGAGTCCGAGTCTAACGATGGAGGAAGAAAGCTCGAACCTTGATGATGATTGTGATGATGGTGATGATTCATTTGCAGATTCTGCACATCCTCCTCTGCATTCATACTAAAATCGAACTCTCTATCATTCTGGTTGTTAGCTGGTGTAGTAGTATTAGTGTTGGTAGTAGTAGCAGTGGAGGTTTTGGTCTTGCAATTAGCCATTGTAGTTTCAGGGTTCCAAGGAGGTAACTCAGCGAGCTCATCAATGGCAGCTTTAGCTTTTTTAATAAGCCAATCAACAGCTTTACTGGGTCTATCATACCCAAGTCGATCTTGAACATCGTAGAATTGAATAGCTGTGTGAGCAGAGAGACGCACACGACGGTCTCTCGGTCCTTTAGCCGTACACACCTTGCTATGACGGTCTTTCCTTCCTGTTGACCTCACAATGTGACCTCCTTGTACTTCAACAATCTCTCCAACTCCGTTTCTCAACCCACCAAATCTCGACGCTTGGCTCTGCCTCTCCCCCATTTTTCTTGCATATTGGATCCTCTGTTGGCCCAGAATTTGAGTTTGAGAAGATGGAGATGAAGATGATGAAGAAGACCTCTTCTTTACCTGCTGTGGTGAATCTAAACCTAAAAAGCTTTGGTCTTGGTGGTCTCTATTTGGTTCTACTACATCAGGGAGAGAATAGTAGTGTTGATGTTGGTTATGGTTATGATTATGGTTAAGAAGATGTTGGTTGCTTAGAGGATCCAGACTCAGGCTTTCAAGATATCCCTCTTCTTAGCTCTTGTCTTCACACCAAAACCAAAACCAAAACCAAAACAACAACAACACTTTCTGTCTTCTCTTCTCACAACAAAAGACCTTGCCATCCAATGTTTTCACTTCTCACAACAACAAAACCACCATCTACAACAAAATCTAAACTAAACTCAACTCAGTTTGATTTCAAACAAAACTAACCCATCTTTGTGTTTTTTTTTTTTTTTCCCTTTCGCTTTCTGCAAGTTGAAAAACTTTTGGTAATTTGAGCCTTCTTTCTCTCTACTGCTCTCCTCTATGTCTCCTAGTAGGGAGGGACAGTAACCAAAAGCTTGGGTAATGGGTAGTATAGTACTACTACTACTCATACTAAATAATAATAATAATAAATAAATAAATATTATTTTATTTAATTAACAAAAAAGACTCCCCCACTTGACCAAATCACCCCAGACACCCAATTTTCAAGAAGGGTGGTGTTGGGAAATTTTGTTGCAAAAAAGTTTCATCATCATGATGGTTTTCTTAGATGAAGTGTAAAATTAAAGGGCTTTGTCTTGTTTGGTGTTGGTGGGCTGTGGAGATGGAAACTGGTGACAGTCAGAAAAGAGATTAAAGTACCTGTGATCTCATCTCATCACTGCCCTCTCTTCTTCTATTGTACTACCTATAACTCTACACTATCAACCATCCAATTAAAACCATCCATCCAACCAAACCTCTCTTGTTTTGTTTTTGTTGGTTTAACTGGAGAAGTAAAATTGATCAAGGGAAAGCTTGTTGTGGTAAAAGTGTAGTAGATGCTTTGTTTGTTTGATTGATAAATGGATTAGATAATTCATAGATTGATAGATAGAGAGATAGGAGATAGATCCCTTTTGAAAATGACATTATTGCAGCTTTTCTGGGTTTTCTTTCTTTCTTTATTTTGCTTTTTTATTATTATTGCTTGCTTCACCTTAAAATAAACTGCACTTTTTTTCTTTTCTTTTTTAAATATATATTTGTTGTTTTCATTTTTCAAGCTGGGTTTTAGTAAGGTACAATTTAAGTTTTCCTTTTCTTAATAAGTACAAATTATATATATATATATATAGAAGGTAAAAAATCGAAATATAATGAAATAGCTCGGTATCGACCTATAAAATAAAATTGATTTTTTCCTGTTCAATTTTGATTTTTTAATTTTCTATTTTTTCCGTTTAATTTTTATTTAAATGTAAATATTAATTTAGATTATTATTTTTCGATTTTATATCAAATCGATCAATTATTTTTTAATTTAGTTGAATTTTATAATTTTAAATAAAAATATTTTCTATTCAATTTATAAAAAATTAAAAAAAATAGCATAGGAGCCCTCAAACTTGGTCTTAACTTTCAATTTAGCCCTTGAACTATGTGTTGGGTCAAATAAGTCCATCAACTATGATTTATAGGATCAAACAAACCCCTGAAACCACTTTTCCAGTTGGGTCCAAGCGCGTGCTGTACAATCTCGGTCCAATAAACACTGAGTCAGATATATTAAGCATGTTGAATTGCCACATAAGATATTTTACAAACTTAGGTTACCGTCAATTAGAATTTCAAAAGTTCAAATGCACCCTTAATCTTATTCAGGTGAGATTTATGGACAATACTCTCACACATTCTCTGTCAAACAATCGACTGAGTTTCGACGGGAATTTGACCGGATTTTACGGGATTCCAATACAGTTTTAAAGTCTTGTAATATAGAAGTCCTGTAATCTGGGTTTGTTAATCGCTTCAGTTAGGGTTCTAACAACGAGGTTACCGGTGCGTCGCTTCAGTTAGGGTTCCAACGCCAAGTCAACAAAACTCTCTTCATCTTCCCAACGCTCATTTAAGAAACGAACCCCCTCCTTCAATCGGCCATTGTTGTCACTCATCTCTCTCAAATCGATCGAGTTAATTTTACCCAGAATAATGTGAAAACCTAATCCCCAATTTCTATTTAACAAACGGGAACAAGCGATCTCCTTGCCACGTATCACGTTAAACGTCCTGGTATCCACAAAAATAGGTCAAACGCGCTCAGAAAATGAAAGTTGTCATCTCATCCTCCACATCAGCTTCAGGGGCTTATTTGACCATTTAAATCATAGTTGAGGGGCTTATTTAACCCAACATATAGTTCAGGGGTTATATTGAAAGTTAAGGTCAAGTTTGGGGGCTTCTGAGGCCCTAATGCCTAAAAAAATCAAATCAAATTGACTCTTGCCCACTCCTAATTATGATATTAGATCTCAACCATATAGATAAATCTACCGATAGAGTCCCAATTCTGACAAAGATTAAAATATATGATTTTAAATTCAATCTCATCATTCTTCTCTCTTATTTCTCACACTTGTCGTGCCTCTGAGCTAGGATAGATGACAACTTATAATGTCCAATATAATTTTAACACATCACTCATAAATCATGTTTCTTTCTTTCTCTTCCTATATTTTAATCTTTAAGCTTTTAATTTTAATTGTTTTTTTAAAAAAAAAATATTAAATAATTTATTTTAATAAATAGTAAACCGGGACTCAACTTGTCCCTTCTATTGGAGATGCTTTAAGGGCATCAGTAATAGTGAAAAACAGGTTAAGTTCCGGTTACTATAATTGTTAGATATAAATAATAAAATAAATATAAAAAATTTTTAAAAAAATTAAAAGATTTAAAATTGTGAAAGAGAATGAAAAAAATCTACTTTAATAGTTATATGTTGAAGTCATGTGTTGAAGTGTGATTGACAGTAATTAATTATCGTACGTACCAGTTCAGAGACACACAAGAAGAAAAAAAAATGATGTGATAGAATTAAAAATAATATTTTCTATTTTTTTTATCAGAATTGGTACGTGAATTGGGATCCCATTGTGAATATTCTACCATTAGGAATGGGCATAAAAACGGAACCAAATTAAACCGGACTAAACTGATAAGTTTGGGTCAGTTTTTCTCCACTAATCGAGTCGGGTCGGTTCCGTAAAGTAAAAAATTGATTTAAATCGGGTCGATTCGGTTATTGATATGAAAAAACCAGATCGGGTAAATTTATAAAAAAAAAATAAAAAAATAAATGATTAAAATATAATATACACATTTTCTCAATATAACATAATTCATTAATATATACAATTTTAACTATAACAATTAATTATCAATTTATTACTAATATTTTTTTAGTAATGCGATTAAAAATAATTGATTTTACAATAAATTCACGATAAACATGGAAGAGATATGACAAAAATATTTTTTTAACTAGATACAATCTTACTTTCAAAAAGCATACAATTAACCTTTCATTTTAAAAATAGTCAAATTCATAATATTAGAATTATTTACAAAATTAATTAAATATTCAAAACCTGAAAAACCGGACCTGACCGAATCGAAAATAATCAGATTGGGTTGGATCGGTTTTACATTTGTAGTCGGGTCGGGTCGGTCCCATAATTGAAAATACCGGTTTTTCTTGGTTCGGTTTTACTCTAAATTGGACCGAACCGACCCATGGCCACCCCTCCATACCATAAGAGCATCCACACTAGTAAGGAACACTTGAATTCCAACTCTGCCGAGTGGATCCTACCATATATAATAAAATAAGTTTAATTATAAAATTAAAAAATTAATAAAATTGTGTAGAGAGAAAAAATAATAAAATTAGTATGGACAAAGATGATTGGAAGGTAGAGAGGTGTTCCCGTCCCAACTTAGAGGCACTCAACAGCTCCGCTCCTTCCACCCCACATGAATGATATTGTCCGCTTTGGGCCTAGCCCGCACAGTTTTGTTCTGGAGCTCATCTCAAAAGGTCTCATTCTATTAGGGTGGGTGTGGATGTATATATACAAGTCTTGCTTGACTTCTTTAACTGATGTGGGACTTTGGATTGCATCCCAACACAATCATGACATGATGTGATTTAATTTAATATTTTTCTACCAACTCTTTTTGAATTGGAACTTCTAGTGTCCCTCTATTGTGATGCCCTAACTCGGCTCTAACTCTTACTCCTTTAATTTTTATTTAGCTCGAACTCAACTTGATCAATTAATGAACTTATTTTTTTAAGTTCAAGCTCAATTCACTTAAAGATCACTAGTTACACGATAACTATACTAATTTTATAAAATTTATTTAATATGATATTTAATTTTGAAGGAATAGAATTATATTTTTATATTGTTTTAGTTTATAAATTTTTATTTTTATTTTATTTTTAATAAAATGATGTGAATACACATTCAATTAAATTTGGTTGATAAAGTAAATTATATTTATTCACTTTTATTTTTTATTTATATATTTATATGTGTATTATATTTTATAATTTTAATTAATAAAATTTATCGAACTTTCTCATGAGCCAATCAAATATATCCAAGCTCAAACTCAATTTATTTTGATAATCGAATTAAAAATTAAAATTCAAACTTGACTCCCTAACTCATAAACAAAACTTATCGAACAATTAATGGACCCAATCACGAACGACTAACAAGTCGGCTTGACTCACATCCTACTCTAGTTATAACTAAAATTTATTATCATATGTGATTGATATATAATATCCTAATATTGATTATATACGTCGTCATCATAATATAATATTATATATTATAATAATATATTTATGATTATTGATTTTTAAAAAAGTAAATTTATTATTATTTTCAGTTTAAATTATGTAAAATTATGTGAAATAATATTTTACTGCACCATCAGAGAGTAGTTCAGTTAAATAATTATAAAAATAAAAAATTATTTAATAGTATTTAATTATTTTTATATATAATTAAAATTAAACAAATTATTATTTTATTTATTTAAATAATAAAATGACTATATAAATGGAGTTTTCATTCCATATAATTTAAACACTATTATATATAAAAAAAAATTCAAAATAACTACTTAAAATTTAACATAATTAATATATACAAAATTAGTGTGAAAAATTGAAGCTAAATGATTTTTATAGACAGTTTTTATTATTTAAAAATAATTATTTGTCTTGATTATTAATTTTAGAATAAATATTATACTTATAAAGATTTTTAAAAAATAAACATAAAAACAGTCGAATTGATACTCCTTTCAAAAATATTAATTTCTGAAAAGTGTAAAACATATCATATATTTTTATTGTTTTAGAGTAATTTTGTTTTCTTTTGACAATAAAATTTAGATTTATTGTACTTTTCCATTATAAGTTAATTAGGTGATTCTGGGAGGAATGGTTATATGGCTGGAACAAGTACTTTTTATATTTAAATGGTTATTAAATTATGAGGATAGGAAGTGGAACTTGGTTATAAGACCAAAGATTTGAAATGATATTAGGTGAAATTAAACCACAATTAATAATCTAAGTATATAGATGAATAGTGTTGAGTTACCCTTGTTTGGTTAATATACTTCTCCATTTCTCCAGAACTTCATCTATCTACTAACTAATTCAATTAGCTAACTTAATCCAACCCATTAATTTTTGGGTTATTTCCAAAAACACCCCATTTTTTCAAACGTTTCACTTTGAGCACCCGATTTTGAAAGTTTTGGAAAACCACCCCCAAAATCAAAACCACTAGTGGTTTTTGGTATTTTTGTGAGTGGTTTTGGTGTTGTATGAGTAATTTTGATTTTAGGAAATTTCCGAATCTCTAAATTAAACATATAGAATTTCAAAATTACCCATACAACACCAAAACCACTCACAAAAATACCAAAAACCACTAGTGGTTTTGATTTTGGGGGTGGTTTTCCAAAACTTTCAAAACCGGGTGCTCAAAGTGAAACGTTTGAAAAAATAGGGTGTTTTTGGAAATAACCCTTAATTTTTTGAAGTGCTAGCAGTAGTATTTTTATTTGTAGTGTTTTGGACACTCCAGTCAAAATTTCGTCGGATGGGAACTGGATTATATCAACCGTGAAAACCGATCCATGTAAAAATATCATACAAAATTTTTGTTTTTTTAAAAAATAAATATATTCGAGTGAACTTTGGAAACACTATTGTTGTAACCTCCAAAAATTAAGTTTAGAATTTATTAAAAATATTATAAGTGATTTTTGTACTGTAAGTTAGATTTAAATATTTCTTAATTTATTTTATTTTATTATTTTTTTTTCTAAAAAAAATTGTTGCTTTCAAAAATTTCCGTTAGGAAATCGAAAATATCAATCGAGCAGTAAGTTTTAAGTGGGGAAAAATCAAACTCTCAAAAGTTGGGATTTAAATATTTGGTTTTCTAAAATTCCAATATTTTTATTGTTTAGTATATGTAAGGTTGAAAGTAATTTTTGTCCTAAAATGAATACTGATTTTTGATAGTTTTTAGAATTTGAAACAATTTATTTAAAGAATAATTTTATTCCGATTTTGGTTTACTTGGATCTAGTTATGGATTAGGGCATTGAAAGAGCCCAAGTTCAATCACATAGAGTTCAAACTCATTTTCTATCCTTACTCGCACGCTCTCTTTTCTTCTCGATAGACTTCCACTAAGCAAAATAAACATTTTAAACTCCATTCTCTCTAGCGATCTATGCAAAAACTTGAAAACTTCATTTTCCAACTTGATTTCATCTGGATTTCACCTCCATCTCCAATCTTTACTTGATCAACGAAGCGAGTATTTTGTGGAGTCTTCAATCTCAGTATTTTAAAATCAATAAGGAAATTGATTTAATCAATCGTGACTTTTAACTCGAATCGTGGATTTTACTAAGTTGTCATTCCATTATTTTATAGGGTTTGTTTACTAAGATAACCACCCATTTTGGTAGAATGATTTTCACGGTTTGAGCAAACGTGATTTCAAGGTAATTTCAAACTCTGGCTTTATGGGTTATTTATCAATTTTGATCCTGTACACTTAATTTTTGAGCGAGATTCCAAATGTGTGGATTTTAGTCCAATTTGATACTCTCCTCTAATCGATTAAAGTGCTATGATTTTTAATGTGGTTTTAAACGTGTTTGTTGATAATGGTTTAAAGATTGAGCAGAGGATATGAGTTTTATAAAACTAAGTTAGGTTGCTTTTATTTTTAAAATGAATACGTAACTTTAAAGTGGATTTTGAGTTTGAAATTGGAATTGTTTTGGTCTAGGTGACCAAGCTATGGGAGGATAACTTTAACGAGTTTTATTTAGCTTTTGGAATAACGAATCAAGGTTGGTAAATCTTTTTTTGGCCCTCTACATTATATTTGTTATTGATTGTTTAGATTGTGATAATGGAGACTTAATATTTATGTTTTGGCTTAGGGAATAGAATCTAATATTATGATTGTTGAGTAGCTAGATAAGTATTAATATTGCAATAGATGTAAGTTCCATCGATATTGAATTTGTATGTGACTCGGATTGTATGTGACTCGGATGCTGCTTGAGCCGATTTGTAATTATGTTATGATAAGTGATTTAAACCGTATTAATTAAAAAGTGAAACAAATAACGCTCATTCGTTGTCGAATCAATTGGTGATGAAAAGGCGTCTTAGGGATCAAAAAGCGCTTTGAATACCTAGACGGTGGATGTGGCGAGAGGTAATGCTACAAATATGTCCAGAGTTGGGACTTCGGTCCAGAGTTGGGACTTTAGTCTAGAGTTGAAACTTCGGTCCAGAGTTGGGACTTCGGTCCAGAGTTGAGACTTCGGTCCAAAGTTGTTCCCGTTTCACCTAGAGTTGTAGGCTATGTTGGGCGAGAATTGATAATTAATTAACAAAAGAGATCATGTTAATTTATACTTATAAATTGATGTTGACAAATTATGCCTTAAGTGTGTGTTTGATTGATTTTAGCAGTCGCCGAAATCGGTTTCGAGTAGGCTGTCATGTAATATTGTGAGACCGTCTATTAAGTTGTGCTCGGATAGTTGGGATTGTGTTATGGTATGTTTAGGTCCATACTTATATATTAAAATAAAAATGAAATTGTTATGGGCAATTGATGGAGCAACATTGGTATGTCGCTCTATAAATCTGAGTTAATAGGCTGAAATACTGGTTGATCACTATGGTCTTTTGTGCAGTTCTAAAGTATTTATAAATAAAATTATTTGCATATGTTTTTTACTTTTTATTATTGTATAACATCCCGTGTATATGGATAACTAATAGTTAAATTTAAAATGTTGTCAATGTGTGTTTTAAGAGCTCGTAAACATGGCATGAAGTCAAGAATTGGACTGATTTATTGTTATGCTAAAAAACTGGTTTTATAGGCATTTTGTAAGATTTTCAAATAAGATATAGTTAACTATTTGGCTAGAGATCACTGTTTAAAATTATAAACTGATATCTTGTGTTGGTAATAAAAATATTTCCATCAATTTATGATTTATGGATAGTTTTTTTTTTAATTAGGAAATATGGCTTATTGACATGTTTGAACTATCTAAAATCTGTCAAAATAGACTGATTTTCTAGTGTCAATGAGCAATGTTGATTCATAAGTAATGAAGTCGGTGTATGTGATTTATATTTACTTATTGTTTAATATCTTGTGATGATGTATGCGTATTTATAATGATTTTTATGCTGATCAGATAATTAAATTAAAATATTGAAGTTAGCTAAAAAGTCATAGTTGATTCTGCTGTAGATTAAAAGTTGATTTTATCGAGTCCTTATGTAGTTTTAAAATCATATGAAATGGAGCATTTGCCTTATGTCTTTTGTTGATGATTAATATTTAACAACTTAGGATGGAAAATGAGTGTTTGAATTGAATCATATGCTTGTGAGTCGACAGTTTTGAGCTAGATAAGTTAGCTTGTTGTCATAATGTGGGTTGTTGTGTTAAGTCTGAAAATATGAAAACAAATAAATTGTCATGTTTAGGCAATAACTTATCATAAAATTTGTATTCTAATATTAATATATTTATTTATTTATCTTTAAATGGTGTCTTTTAGTTCTGAAATCTTGTGTCTTAACCATAATTCTCCTACCCTACATCCTAATGACTATACCGAGCATAACTTATCGTGACCCGACTTACGGGAAAAATTGAATGACGTTACTTATAGGATAAGTAACTTATGATTGCACATTTTATCATATGATTTAAGTGAAATTAACAAAAGAATGTATTAATGCATATCATATTTTCATTACCCTTCAAGTTCGCTTATGTAATTGATTGATTAAAGGTGTATGATCAATGCCTTCTATGGAATTAGGAAGCCTTAGCGTTGCTTTTTAGTTGCATATGTGTGCCCATTTAATAGTTTGATCGAATAGGGCATTTGCGTGTGATTGTTTTTGGATATGGATTACCAACTAAGCTTTGTAGCTTACACATTTATTTCATTTTCTTGTGTGTTTTTTTTCTTTTCTTTAAATAAAATGTGACAGGTGATCGAGCAGGTTGTAGTTAGGCTTCGGTATAGTCATCACGAAACATTTTATCTGCATTTTGGGTCACAAATTTTCATGTACTATTTTTTCTTATAAAAGACATTTATATAAATGTTAGTTTTTATAGATGGTATATTTTGGTAAAATCTCCAAATGTAAAATTTTGGGTTATATGTGGTCTTCTATTTTATAAATTGCAAGTTTTAAAGGTATGTGTAGGTTTAATGGATTCCTAACATTTTTCGAATATGTATGTATATTTTCACCAATTAATGAATTTTGAGTTGTAAATGAAAGTTGTCAATATATATATATATATTTTTATAAATTTGTGTACCTCTATTTCTGAGATATTGAAATTGAACAGGTTTATTATGACATCATATTAATGTATTGAGTTGTTGTTAGTTGTGTTGTGACTCCCCACTCTTGGTTTGGTTTCGGTTAGGCCGGGGGCTCGGTGTCACAATTGTGGTGTCTGCTCTAGACACTCTGACGCTCAAGTCAGCCCTAAACGTAAACCATATTAACTAGAGAGAAAGTTAAGGAAAGAAATGACTTTATGAATGGTTTAGTTCATTTTAGAAGGATAGTACAACTATTAGGTAGCACCGAGGAGCGTATGGATATGAGGATCATAACCCAGATACTAATCAAAATTGAAACTAGAGACCGGAGTGTTATCGGAGACTTGAGACCAGTTGAGCAGTAATTTTGGCAGAGTTTCAATAAGTAATAGCAAGTGAAGAGAAAAAAGAAAAACTTAAATATAAAAGACCATGTCTATCATTAAAAAGACTCAAACGTGTAGAAGAGGGAAAGTTTATTACCGCATTAATTGGAGAAGGCATAGAGGTTTGAGTGGAATGAGAAAGTGTGCAAGTGGGAAACAATATCATAAAAATATGGAGCGAAGTGACTGGAGAGTCAGATGTTAGATATATTGACATAGGGAACAAGGAAGATCAGAAGACGAAGAGGTGGAAATGTAGGCAACAATATTTGGTGAAATGCAAACCGTGTAGTTAGAAAACCTAATACATGGGTAAGTGATGTAATGGTATGATATCAAATAAATGAATGGGGACAATCAGGCGAAAGAAAGGTATGATAAGGCAGATGGGCTTGGTCTTCTTCGGTCAATCCTTATTGACCAAGCCCAGGACTAAATGATTAGTTTTGGTAATTTGAAATCCAAAATTTTAATGAATTTAGACTTATGACCCAGTACATTAAAGCCCAGGCATAAGCATAAGTAAAGCCCAACCAGATGAAACAACTAAGAAGCAAGTAAGGTCCATTAAAAGGGTCAAATGGAGGAGATCGAGACACCTGTATCAGACATAAACTAGACACTACTTGCATCAAACCTGCCAAAAAAAGAATCGAGAAATATATGAGGGCACGATTTAAGCAGAAACAACCAGAGAAATGAAGTAATAAAACAGGTCAACATGGAAAGTCAAATGAGGCTGGAGGAGAGTCATCATGAACGATTAAGAGGGATGACTCAAACTCTATTTACCGAGCGTCACAGACAATCTCTCTATAAATACAAGGAGGGGAAGAGATGAAAGAGGACTTTGAAAAAAAAAGGAAAAAATGGAGGAAAATGGAGATAGGAAATTGAATTGTAATTTAATTGTTAATAGTTGTAAGTCAATTTTGACTTAAACAAAAGGTAAGTAATAAGTATAAATTAATTAAACTAATAAGTAAAAGTGTCACATCCAATCCACGGCCCAACCAAAACTGAACTGAAAGCGCAGAATCACAAACACGACGAACAAACTATACCAAGTCGAAATTATTAAAAACTCGTTTAGTTCGCTATACATCAAAACACCACTATTTTATACCAACACACAAACATTTATAATGATACATTATTATAATCTCATATATATATATATATATAAACAAAAAAGATGATTTAATATAACTCCAATTTTGAAAATATCTCGATAAGCGTGAACTTTTCTTTAAAAAAGTTTAGAATGGAAAAAATTAATTCCAAACTATGGAAACGGTTACTATATACAATTTATATAATGGTTAGTTATAACTATTTACATCCACAAAATTATTACATTGTCTACATGTTTTATCAAAAGGGATATAATATAGAGACAACTAAATATCCAAGTGCAAAGCTTCAAAATGCCTTTTTCAAAATCCTTTTACCTCTAAATTGATCACCTATAATATTCATTTAAAGAAAAGGAATCAAAATAAAAAGAATAGAAAACATGAGTTAAGCTATTGATTTTAGTTGGTTAATCAAATCCCAAAATATCGACACAGAAAATGCAATAATTAAATATATGAATGGGAGAAACCCAAATACACCTTATGAAATGTTCTTATACTTTACTATAATCAACAAAGACAATAATTGATGATACTTTAATAAAACAAGCAACTAGAATAATTCATAAGTCTCTTTTTAAATGTATTAGGTCCATTAAGTTGATTAGGATTCATTAACTGAGGTGAATGTATACATAGATTACTTAAAGCACAAGTAACGAAAAAAGATTTTTCCAAAATTAGATATAGGTAAGAATACTCGATAAGGACACTAGACAAGATGGCAAGGGTAGTATGGTTCTTATACGAGGTTTCAGATTTGGACAGACACTAGTAGACTGAGGAAGACTCAACTTAAAATCTGGATGACAAGCTTGTCTTCCTTGCCTATATTTAAAAGAGGGTATTTTCACTTTTACACCTATTTTGTAAAAGTATTTTGAAAAAACACTCACTTTTAAAAATAATTCTAAACAACACCTACTTTTCTTTATGAAAATGATTTAAAACTTACTATTTGAAAAGTGGGTATTTTTTCGAATTATTTTTATAAAGTGGGTGCATAAATGAAAATACCCTTTAAAAGAGTAGGTTTTAATTATCGACCAGAAGAGCTTGGCGAGAAGCCTTCTCGCAAAAGCCTCTAAATGAGAACTTTTAAGAAAAGGCGATTAGTATTGGGTGAGAAGCTACCATTTCTTCTCGCCTAGTCTTCTCGTTAAAGACTACAATATACAATTTTCAGATTTTGATAACAACAACCAAAGCTGAATATTCGAGCTGTTTGTCCAGCTAAAAACACATCTAAAATAATCACGTGTACTCATTTAAAAACATATAAGACATTTAGGATTACGAAATAATCATACACAAAATCTCTTACCAACGACTTGATGTATCTCATTTACAAAGTTGTACAAATGGTCTACGTGGCCAACTTATTTGCAGTGAAAAGAACCACACTAAGTGCAATATTTTCAATACTTCTTTATTTTTGGTGTGCATACTTAACCACCTGAATTATTTACATTATTAGACCATTTTTCCATTTTCCTTACATTATTAAGAACATGCACAACTCTCGAGTTATAAATTAAAACTCGACCAGTTATCCCTCTAAATGAAGGCAATCAAGTATCACCACTAGAAAACCAAATATATAACAATCATACCCAAGTGTTCGAATATCCGAACAACATTCTAAAGTTTGCAATATAGTTTAAATATCACAATTGCATTCTCATACCATACCACATCAATCTACCATTGAACCGAGCTGTAATAAGTAATCAAATAACGTAAAAGACATAATTTTCCAAGGAAAATGATATAATCATATGAATTAATAGCTCATTAACATATGAGTCAAAGCTTTAAATATGATATGGACTAAAGCCCTAAATAGGAACTAAAGTTTTGAATATTTAGACATCACGTCTTGACTTACATTTCCATTTTTCTTGCTCTCTAATAGATTGAAGCACTTCTATTCCCTTAAAGTGCCTTTACTTTACTATTTGAGTTCAAACTAAGGGGCAATTCATTAAGTTTCTCTTTACATGAATCAATACCAGAGCCAACTACACACTACATAATTGACATCAATAACTACAACTCAATCTTATATTCGTTTAACCCACTTAGTTCAAAATAAGCAACATTAGAATATATCAATGTCAGAATTAAAAGAATCATAAACCGTGAACAACAATTATGCACAACCTATGAAATTACACTAATTCACAACTATCAAATTACCAAATCAACGTTAATACATTCATCTACTTTCTATAATGCACAAATGGATGTCTCACGACAATAACATTTACACATGTAGGAAAAAAAACATTATTCACCAGCCTATATCGCTTACATCTGAACAAAGCATTGTTCGCTATTATATTGTTCTCCCCAACTTGACTGTCTAGAGGTCAATTTAAACAATCCAATTCAGTTTCTTTGCATTGTTTAGACCATTTTTTTTTTATTTATAAAATAGGGCAGCGGTATAAATAATAAGTCAAACCTATATGGAAGCCTCAATTATCAAACTAAATATTTGATTTTTGAAAAATAAAATATTACATTAAATAATCTTACTACCCAATCCTATAAAATACTTATTAATTCCAAGGTCTTTGATAGTGCAGACCATTTATAATCTCTTTATATATTGAATTTCATATTCCAATAAATTCTTTATGAACGTATATCGATATAGTTATAAAACATTTTAAAGAAGGATTTTGTGAACAAGTGTCATATATTGACCGAGTGAACTCAAACGTAAGTAGCATAATTGTTACTTCAAAATTTCCACTCATTATTTACCTATATTTCAATCCATATAATGATTTTTGTACATGACAAATTTGTCATTATTTAGATACAGTGTAATCCTTGTGTAATATCATGAACACCCTTTCATTTAATTTTCCCTGTAAGAATGCAATATTAATATGTATTTTATAAGTGGCCAGTTTACTAATGCTGCATAGTAAGAGATAATCTAATTGTCACAAACTTGAAAACAAGTAAAAATAAACTAGTAAATCTATTCGCCTTACATGATTATAACTCATTGTCACAAATCTTGCTTTGTATATGTTTTCTGAGTATTTGCTTTATATTTCATCTTATACACCCACTTACAACAAATTAGTTGAAACAAAGTATCAAGTTTCCTTCTTTTCAAGAGTATCTATATCCTTTCTCATGACTTCTTCCACTTTTCATGTACATTAAGTTGTTTGAATCTAGTAGACTCTTGAATATGTAGGATGTTGGATGATTATAAGAAATGGTTTGTGTGATGATAAAAAAATCAAATTAGAAAATTGAAAAGAAAAAACGTGCGAAATTTTAAACTTAGTAAATAAAAAATTTATATGTTTTAACTTATAATCAGAACCTTGTGAAAGCCATTACAAAATCTTATAGACATAGAGGTTTTTTTCTATTTCTTGTATTTGCTTTAGTATTTAAGTTAATGTCAATATGTATCTAAAACTAGTTTAGATGAAGAATTAATCTCATGAGAAGGAAATTACTGAGACACAGAAAGTTGTATGTATAAGGTTGATATATGGTCAATATGAGGATAAGTAACATGAGTTAGTGATTTATGTTGGGAAAATACGACTAGCTCTGATACCACTTGTTGAACAAATCGGTGATCCATTGCAGCGGAGACAAGTATTATTAATCAAAAACATACACAAGACAAGAAATAGGGATAGAAAATAAGACACATGGTTTTTACGTGGAAATCCAAAACGGAAAAAAATCACGGCCGTCAGGACGACGAGAGACTAATTCACTATGTAACAATAAAGCAACAGTTACAACCAGAATACCCCTCTCTCATTCCCCAATCCATTTACATTGGTTATAGTCTCACACACAAGCTCTTTTAATATGGCTCTCACAGGATAACAAGACTCGATCCTAGAACTCAAGATCTCCATGGTTCTCAGGCCCCCATGGGGCACCTTCCAAACCTAACCAACTAGATCTACATTGTTCTTTGAGGATGTCTAATAATAAATACAAGCATCATATTTATAGCATTAGATTACTTAGTCACAAAGTAATCCTAAGCCATTAAGAAAACCTTTTCCTATTTAGGATTCTCAAGGATCTTTTTTTCCTAATTAGAATCCACATTAGGAAATATCATTCCTAATAAAATATAACACTTCCAAAACAATCTTCGAGTCTTTTCCTAATTACAAGCCAATTATGGACACCGAAGTATACCCAAATTCTCGTCACAATCCTAACACTTTACAGTTGACATTTAAATCTGGACAAACTGAATAGGGATAATAATTATTTATTATAGACTTTTTTTAATATTGTGAATTTTCTGATGTGTTAATGTCGTCATTTGTAACAAGAAAAATATGAAAGGGATATATAACTATATAATAATGTAGACTCACTTAGATATAAGGAAAAAGACAGGAAAGACAACATCTCTTCATATTAGTGTCTTGTTAGAATCAAGAATTAAAATATATATATTTTTTCACTAGTAACACATAAAAAAATTTGAATGCCCTTTGCTCAAATTTTATTTTAAATAGTTGATTATTCTTAATATATCATAAACAACCAAATGTTTGAGGTTGTATAAAATCTGCTAGATAACTATGTAACATCTATAATGGTGTTCGCTAATAAAGCATAGAAGATCGTAAGATATTTAAGATATAAGTTGCAATAATAATAGAATATGTCCATAACCAAATAGAAATATTTGTTTGAAATATTCAACAATGGTCTAGATTAAGAAGATCTCTAATTTCTATCAATAACTCCATTTTGTCGTGGATGTGAGCATAAAATCTCTAACACAAGATTCCCATGTCATAAAATAAAGATGCCTGAATGGAGTATTCGACTGATCTTCCTAAAGTTGGATACTTGAAATTGGAGAAACGTTTAAAAATGCCTTCCATGTGAGGATTGGACGTGTGAAAAACCTTTTTTCATGCGAAAGGATTTGTCCGAATAGAGTGCAATGTGGAGAATCAAAGTCCACTTACTTTTCGCTGAGAAGACATCTCAAATTCAATAAATCCTAATAAATGATAATTAAAATTAGTTAATTGAAAGAAAAAATATAACAAAAAGATGATAAATGCAATTAAATCTAATAAGAACGATGGTAGTTATTCTTCCTTACAAATCCTACATATACGAACTCTAACATAAGAAAAAGACATCGTAAAAATACAATCAAACTTCTCTATAACTATCATTCACTGTAATGGATTTTCACTTTAATAGTCAAGTTTCTTCCAAACAGATTTTTTATATATTATTTTAATTTTCTATAACAACAATTTGTCTATAACAGTAAAAGCCGTAATTTGAATAGAACACTTATGAATAAAATTCATCCTCTATAATGACTTACTCAAATATAATATTTTTTAATAAAATAATATTAAAATTAAAAGTTTAATTAATCACTATTAAAAATTAAAGTTTCAAGAGAACTTAAATGTTAAAAGAATTTGTAAGGTTTCATAACTAAAAATAATAAGAGAAGAATTTGAATCAATTGACTATCCTTTTATTGAAAGTTGATTGAAATCTTAATCAATTCAAGTCTTATATTGTTAGTAAGAGACTTCAATATATAAAACTGATAAGTCATAGACATAATATATTTTCCCCTAGAATTCTTGGATTATTTGCAATGAATCTGAGCATAAGTGTGAAATTTAATGGTTTTATTGAGCTTTTTAGGAATATTCAAGAATTATACTAGGAGAGAAATTTGGACGAAAATCAACAAAGATTTCAGAAGATTAACAGAGGGTGAGAAGCCGTCAAGCCCTTGGAAAGAAGCTAGTCACCAAGAATTAAAGCTTGCAATATTAATATCGCGTGATAAGAAGTTTGGCAAGAAGTCAATTCCAGCTGGTCGCTGAACGCTAGTCGCCAAGATTTAAAGTCACAAATTCTATGCCTAAGAAAGAAGAGAATGGCGAGAAGGAGAAAATTTCTTGTCGCCAAACTTGAGAAGTTTCATTTTAAGGAGGATTTTGTCTGGAAAAGTTCTAGAAACTATTGAGAGATAAATAGCATATTTCAGACCTAATTTTATCGCCAAGAATTAAAACTCGCAATATTAATATTGACGACAAGAGGTTTGCGAGAAGTCAATTTCAGCTAGTCGCCGATTGAATGCTAATCGCCAAGATTTGAAGTTACAAATTTTATGCCTAAGTGAGAAGAAGACGGCAAAAGGAGAAAATTGTTTGTCGCCCAAGCATGTTGTCAAGCTTAATAAGTTCCATTTTGAGAAGGATTCCGATCGGAAAAGTTTTTAAAGCTATTAGGATGTTATAAATACCTAATTTGGGGATTTTTGGGATGCTGAATCTTTGATCAAAGAGTTCGAGATCATAACAGAATTAGAAAACTTGAAGATCAATTGAAGGTTTCGACCAACAGGGTTTCTTCTCCTAATTGATTCTCGAATATTGTACTCATAACTTCTATACATAGAGATTGTTTTGTACTATTACGAGGAACATAACATATTATCTAGGACTGCGTTGTAGTCTCTCCATGACTTTGATTTGAGTTGTTATCGAATTCATGTATGATAATTACATATTTTTATTCTAATTATTTGTGTTTCATGTCATATTTTAACTTGATAAGTTAATAGATGTTTATTTTGTTTGGTTTTGATTGAGAGAGTTATATTAAATTAGATTTGAAATAATAAGACATTTAGAAAATAGAGAAGATATATCTTCTATTGAATTAATGTTATATGTTGTTGTAGTTTTAATGTTGTTTATCAGTTTATTGAGAGTGAGATCTTTTCTTAAGGTTTGTGGTCTTCAAGAGAAATATAAATTATTTTAGATTGCTTGAGATAATAATGACTCATTGATTAGGATTGATGATGGCGAATTTGTAGTTCAAAATTGCTCATTTATTAAATTGGTTATTATTTATTTAGTTATATAAAAATAAACTATAATTACTATAACATGTATTATTTTATGGGAACTCTACATAAAAGTTGATGTAATTCACAATTAGGACTCTAATAAGTTGAGTTCCAAGATAAATTAAATTTTGGAGGGTGGAGTCTTAATGGAATACCATGTTGATCATAAGTTGAGATAGTACTTAATTATTAATACCACCAAAACAAAACCCATTCATATAAAGACACATACCACTCAAATAATTGTTATTCCTGTCCCAACTTCATTTTTCACTCTCCTAACATCTGTACAATTAACCTAACTTCTTTATTATTTTTTTAAAAATATAATACCAGCATAACTTAAAACAATTAATAACATTAAATTTGGTTTTTATTGCAACAATCCTGGACCAACTAGACCATTTGACTTTTCTATTTTTGTTTTCCAATTTAGATTTCTTTAATTTATTTATTCAGGAAAAAAGAGTCACTACTAATGATGGAATTAATATATTTGACTTGCATTTTTTTTAATATGATAATTTTAACACAAGCATTATAAATAATAGTTTATGACAGACAAGTGTAAATTTTGATATACAATAATTTAAAGTATGTAGTACTGGGACATTCTTTTTCAATCTGCAAATCTTTCACTTTTTTGTTTATGAAAAATCATTTTCAAACAGTACATCAATTAAGTTACAACAATTGGGAAATTATTCTCTGTTTTATACATACCATGTTCCCTATCAATGTTTTTTAAGAGAATAAAATAATTTCAATCAAAACCAATGTAATTGTTTGGTCTTTATATATATATATATATATATATATATATATATATTACTGAAAAAATTGAAAAAAATATGCATATGTATTGTATGTATATGTTTGTGTGTGATTTGTCATATATTGAAGTGAGTAGTGAGGGGCCAACTTCGAGCTGTCTTCTCTATAATGGAAACTTATTTTTGCCCCACTTTTATTGAATTTGCAACTTTCCCAATTTCAAGTTATTATTATTATTATTAAATTTACCATAAGCTACTTGAGTCTAATATAATAATTTTGTTTTTTTAAAAAAAAAATAGAAATAAATTGGTGTATTTTTAAAAAAAAAAATTATATTATAATAAATGATTATTTCCAGAGTATAGTTAAAGAAAAGAATAATTATTATATTTGAATTGTTGTTTTCATATTGATCTTCCATTTAAAGTATGTTTTTAAGTCGGAAAATTTGGAGTATATTAAGTATTTGTTAATAAAATTTAATTATATAATCACACTAATATCGTTTTGTTCTCAACATATAGATGAAATTTTAAGAAAAATATATCACCAAAGTCTTATATAATAAATTTTATAATGGACAAAAAAAAATCTGTAATTTAAAATTCTAAAATGAAATAAAATGTATATTTTTGAAAAGGCAAAAGCCAAGTTGGTCAAAGATTATAGTTAAGTTAAGCCAAATTTATAAATAAAATAAATAAAGTTGAAAGTAATTAACCATAGAATGAAAATGAAGACAAAGCTGAAAAGCTACATGTGTAAATAAATAAATAAACAAACATTAAATATTTTAATATACAAACAACAACAAAACAAAAGTTAAAAGAATGATAACCAGTAATTTTGTTCTTATTAGGCGACAACAAAGATTAACATTAATCAGATCTCATTACTTCAGATTTTAACCTATCAAAACATTTATTTTAATTATTTAATTTTGACTGATTGTTCTTGGAATGATGAATTTATATGGACCCCTGCAATCTACATTTTTAATTAATTAATCAATCTTAATCAAATTATTTTAATCAAATTTGTGTCGTCTTTATAGGAAGCCAACATAAGTTTAATTATTATTATTATTATTATTATTATTATTATTATTATTATTATTATTATTATTATTATTATTTTACATTAGTTTAATTTGAGTGCATGTTCACTGTTACCTAACTAGAAAGACTGCTTCTGTTTGTTTAGAGATTTCATTTGTATTAATTATAATGACAATGATTATTTTTAATTTAAATAATTGAATTAATAAACTACATAAAATAACATGTATTTGGCTTAAATGATGTGAGATGTGTGACATTATTTGTTCAAGTAGATAGATGTCACATTAAGAAAATAATAATAATCAAATAAAAAAAGACAAAATTCTCAAAAGCCAACTAGATTTTTGATGTTAGACCAAGATTTCAATAATAAATATTGTACACTTTTATTATAAACTATAAATTATGGACATGATTGGTGTTGAAATCTGTCCTTGTTAATTGATAATAATATGAATTAATCTAATAATACTAGCAATTAAATAAGGATTTGTACAATTGAGTCTTTTTTAATATTACTATATTCTTAATCATTATATCATGAAATATACTCTATAATTATTAACAACTGAATAGAAGAATAAAATCTCAATTATGGTTGAAATATTTATTGTGGTTGAAATATTTGTCTATTTGTTAATTTTCAAATTTTTGTTTTTCTATGTTTGATTCTAGACTTTCAATTTTTAATTGTATTAGGTTATTGGATGTATATAAGTTTGGTATATTATTGGTTGAGTTGTTAGATCGTTGGACTATCGAGTATGTAATGATAAAATAGACATCAAATTTTATATGTCAACTTATTAATAGTACAAAGTTAATAATGTTCTATAGTTATTTATTTGATTTTTTTAGTGTAGGTATGAATAAGACTTCATAATTATAATGATGTGTTGTGAATAGTGTCGTGACTGAATATTTATGTATAAATAATTTTTATTTAAAATATCGTATATTATTTTTTTAAAATATTTTTATTATTAATAAAATTTTAATAAAATTAAAATTTAATCACTGAAAAAAAAGAGAGAATAATATTAATTTAATAAAATAATATAAAAAATATTTATTTTAATAACTTGACTATAAATTCGACCTTTTAGAAATAACCGTTTAAAATAATAAAATATGTTCAACTTAACATTGAAATTAGAATCTACTCGAAGATAATGTTGTGAAGATATTTTTAATTCACAGCGTTTGAAAAAACTGTTAAATTAATAATTAATTATTAAATTATATTTTAAATTAACTATTAAATTAGCGGTTGAATTAAATATTTAGTATAATTTTTAAATTAGTTTTTAAATATAAAATTATTAAAATTTATTATAAATATAAATAAAATTAAAAATATAATAATATTATTAATTATGAAAAAAAATCATAATAAAATAAATTATTTTTATCAGTATTATTTTAAAGTAATTTTAAAATTTAATTTAAAATTTATACATTATTTAAAATATTTAATTAATTTTTTTTTACCAAGAATACTTAGTGAGTGGTATTTGAGTTAAAAGGATAAGAAGTAATGGTTAAGATAGAATTAATTGTATTGTTAGAATGGAAGTGGTGTGCATTTATATGGAAATTAAATTTAAACCAAAAGTATTTAAAACTACTTAGCCGACCTACATAATCACCAGCTATAGTAATAGTTGACAATTTGATAATGACTTGATATGGGATTCTGATTTTTATTTTACTAGTACTTATTTGATTTGTGAAATCATAATAAATGGAAGATTAATTACAATTGAGTGTAAAACAATTATTATTATTATTATTTTAAAATGAGCATATCTATTGAGAAAAAGTATATATTGAATTGAAAAGGAGATGGGGGAGATGAATCATAGGTTATGGTTTTGTTGGAATGGCTCGATAATTATAATAATTAATATGAAATACTTGTTAAAATAATTATTATAATAATGGTTGAATAGCAATTTAATCGGTTAAATAATTATTAAAGATAAAATTATAATATATTACATATTTTAATTTTATTATTTTATAATTTTTTTATATTATATAGTCCAAATTTAAAAACTTCCCAAAATTAATTTTCCGAACCTTTCACAGACTCTTGATAAGGTTCTTTCCAGACTATTTTTAAAAATCAAAATTTAAATAAATTAAAAGTATAAATAAAATTTTTTGGATTAATTTTTAAATTTTATTAGGGTTATTTTATATAATAAAATTTTAAATCAATTTTATTTAAATCAAAATTTAAATAAATAAAAAATATAAATAAAAGTTTTTTGGATTAATTTTGAAATTTTAAATTTTATTTAGGTTATTTTATATAATTCCCCGTACATATAAATAAGTGTTTAATTTATATTTATTAAATGTAAAGATTATTTTGGGAATTTAAAATAAGGGTTATTTTAAAAAAAATTCAATTTTTTTGAACATTTTACTTTCAGCCACCAATTTTAGAAGATTTTGTAAAACCACCCTAAATCCAAAACAAGTAGCGATTTTGTTGTTGGATGGGTGGTTTTCGGTTTGGATTGATAGTTTTAGAATATTATAATATTTTAATATATTAAAATAAATATTTAAATTATTAAATAAAAATTTAAAAATCATTAAAATATCATAATTATCCAAAACCACCTATCAATCCATGATTGCAAAATTTTCCAAAATAGATTTATAAAAGTAGTTTTTTTTTTTTTTTTAAATAACCCTCTAAAATAATATTTTATTTGAAATAATTTGAGATAAATCATTCTGACGAGTATAACATTTTTTTAATTTCAATTTAAAGTGCTAAATACCAAATATTAATTTTATATAAAATATTATTCAAACAGTTGAATACAGTTTAAAATGCTAATGTCAAATTAATTTTTAAAATATTAAATATTATTTTAAAAAATTACTATTGAATATTATTTTTACAAAATATTAAGTGATAAAAATAATGAAGATTGTAAAATTTAATACCACAATAATATAATACTATAATAAATAATATCATATAATATCTACATAACTTAAAATAATACATATAATATCTACTTAACTTACAAGATGTTTTTAATAATGTAAAAAAAAAAAAGTAAAATTATCAGAAGGTTAACCCCGAAATCTAAGAAGATAATGTTATATTATTATAGAATTGAGGAAAGATTTTCTACTCTAAATAAATAATTAAATAAATAAATAAAATAAAATATAGTCCTCCATTGAAAATGAATGCTTCAATCCCTACCATGTAATATTTCAAGATTAGGGTTTACTCAACGGTTATATCCTATCAATGCATGACATGCCTATTTAATTCCCCACCTTTTTAATAATAATAATAATAATAATAATAATAATAATAATAATAATAATAATAATAATAATAATAATAATAATAATAATAATAATAATAATAAGATAAAATGGAGAGTTGAGTTGAGTTATTAATTATCCAAAATTGAAAGAGAAGGACGTGATGGTGAGTCATAGTTGGAGATAATCCAATTCAGAAGAAGACATTTTATTTTCTCTATAAATGACAAACTTTTTATTTTCACGTTTTTTTTTTTTAAAATTAAAACCCCAATTCATGGATTTTATTTTTAGATGCTATGCTGCATTCAATGCTCTCTTTGTCCTATTATTTCTTGCCAATTCACCAAACCTCATCTCTTTCTCCTCACTTTTTCTTTTCCCTACAATCAATTATATTTTCATTTACGAATTTATTTTTAAAAAAACAAAAACTCTTAATTTTGATAAGCTAGAGAGTTCTTTAGAGATACAAATAATATAATTTTTTTTTAAAAAAATCACACATTACAAATTAATGTGATTTTTATATTAATTAATCAAATTAATAAATTATTAATTTTATCTATATTTAATTTAATTATTATATATAGATTTAAACTTTAAAAAAATATAGAATGTAGAATTTTATAATGGAAAAAATTGTGAATATATATAATTCAAATAAAAAATAATTCTTGAAATATTTTTGAAATCGATTTTAAATTTATACATAACAATAATTTTAATTTATATTTATTATATATTTATATATTTATCATCTAATTATAAAACGTGACTTGCCGACCAAAGTGAATTATAAAAGTATCATTATTCAATAGAAATATTTAAATAAACAATAAAAATAATTGAAAATGATTTTTCGTAATTTTTTAAAAAAAATTATAAGTTGGAAAATACCCAACATTATGGAGTCTTGATGTGCACTTAAATTGAAATGGACATCCACAATGCAAAGTGGTCTCTCTTTCATTCCAAATTTGATGGATAACATTTTGAATAGTAGAAGAAGATAACAAAACTACAAATCAACTGCATTTAGATGATTTTTTAAAATAAAAAATAGCAATTTTTTTTTTTAAATAAAAAATGATTTAATTGTGAGATAACTAAACAATTTAATCAAATTAATTAAAAATTAAGAGTTGTCGGCAATGGTTATTTTCAAGAGCCCACCAACCCCTATATTGTAAGCTATCATTTTCCATTACACATACATATATAGCAATAATGGAATTACTTTAAATTACACATCATACTATTTTTTAATAAAATTTGAAATATTATCATCAACCAAACCATATAATTTGGTATATAGGTATCGACTATTTTTCTCTATTTTTAGTTTTCACTAACCCTTCTTCATTTATTAAATAATTTTAATGTGTTTTTAAAATTTAAAAATCTTATAAGAAAAAAATTAAAAAATAATGTACACGTGTTGGGTATAAATGTCCTCTTATGATATGTATACAAATACGTATAAGATTCTTTTATGAGAAGGACAAAACGTCTTGAAGTCAAAAATAAGAATTTAAGAAATAAATATTAGGAATTAATTGCATTAGATTTGGACATTTTGTCCATTCAATTCAATTATTTCCTGGTTTCGACCTTCGAAATTGATTTTAAGTACAATAATTTTTTTAGTTGGATAATATATAAAAAAGGTAATACTAATCTAGCTAACTATTCAGTTTTAAAAGGTATTTGACAATTAATTCCTTAATTAATTAAGAACCAGTTAAATATAAAAAATAAATAAACAACTATCTAACTATTTAGTTTTCATCTGATATATCATATTTTGAACACAATGACATGACATAAAGATATTATGTACTATCCCCTAAAACCTAAATTGAACATAATATCTAATAGCACATTTATAATAATAGCCTGCATATTAGGGAAACTTATTTAACTTATTGAAAAATTAATTGGTATATTAAATAGATTATAATTAACGCATTTTATTATTTTTATTATATCACCATGCTAATAATATTTTCAATTTATTTTAATTTAAATGATATAATTAAATATTAGTATTTATTATTGATAATAATTTTTAATATCTAAATTAAATTTTCATATTCTTTTAATAACTAATATTAAGATAACATAAATATTTACATATTCATAACACTAATATTATATTTTATAATATATGGCTTCCTATAAATATTAATAGCTTCTTAAAGTAGCTAATTGTGAAATTAAACATCTAATCCCATCCCTTAGTACCTAACTACTCGTTTTAATAAGTTAGCTATTATAAATTAATGTGTAATATCAAATATTATTAATTAATTTATGTTTATTAAATTTCAATAAAAGAAACTTTACTAACTTTTAAGTTTTTAAAAACTAATCCAAACAATCAATATCTTTTTTCCATATGTCAAGTCATAACTTAAATTGATATTTTCCGATTTTTATTTTTATTTTTTTATTTTTAAATATATATTTATAAATTAGTCACAATTTTAAGTTAGATTTCCCCTATCCGATTTTTGAAAAGTATTAATATTATAGAATAATTTTATTGTATTTATTTTTATACTTATTTGAACTCTCTATATATAGTTTAGATAAAAAAGAATCTAGACCTTAAATTAGAATTATTATAACATATTGATTTTTTTAAAATAACATAATAAATAAATATTTCATAAAAGTAAGTATATATATATATTTATATACATATTTTTATTGTTGTATTGAAACATTTTATTATCAAAATTACAATTAAATAATTTATTAATCAAATATTTAAAGCATACCCAAAATACCTAATTCATAAATAAAAATTCTACAAGTCTAATAATTAATTAGATTACATTTCTCACCTCAACCTGGATTCGACATGTCCTCATACACATACATTTCATACAGTATTCAAATGCAAATAAAAAAAAAAAAAAATCTATTTGTGCCTCGAGAGAAGCATTGGTTTGTATAGTTTAGTATACATATTTCACACGTGCTAATAATACTAATAATTATTATTATTATTTATCTGAGTCTGACACAAACACACATCCAAAAATTAGAAGATGATGAAGTAAATTAGAAGAGAAAGCATGAAATATATAGTATTAAATTGATGTCAAAATCAGCACCGACCATCTTTAGAGTTAGAGGTCTAAACAGTTTTGACAAAGCTTTGAAGTCATTGTCTTGTCTTTAGATATTTTGACAACTATTCACCAAAACATTCTCAACCATTCAATCATAGACAATATTCTACTTAACAATTTGAGGTACTCAAATGGGCTTTCTGAACTATCTTATGGGCCTGACATTTTCAGGATACATTGATGCATCAAATAGCCTCTCGTCTTCACATTATATTTTCCCCTTATAATACAAGTTAATATTTATTTGCCAAGAGTTTAATTATTCAAAAATTTAAATACAATTCAATTTTATTGAATTTAAATAAAATTCAATGAATCGGATATGCAACTTCAACAATTGCTTATAAACGAAGAAAGGTACAAGAGACAACGTGTTAGAGATGGAGATTGAAATACAAAATTCTTCGCATTGAAGAGGAAATAAAAAATGAGATTAAGGTTGTTATTGATGAGAAAGATAGAAAATATGACTATCTAGAGCAAATTACTTAAGCTTTCACACCATTTTATTTGAAACTCCTTGCATTAAGCAAGTATATTAAATTCTACAACCACCCAATTAAATGACTTGGATAAAGAGGGTATGTGCAAATCTTTCACCAATGTTACACGGACACATATATGACACGGACACGAGACACGACAAATTTATATAAATGTATCTAATCATGACTTTCGATAACTTTCATAAATTTTAAATATCATTAAAATTCTGCAGGTATTTCATCATAACTTTTGAAAACTCTATAAAAGTTATGATGTATCTAATCATGATTTTTATAAACTTTTAAAATGTCTTTAAAAGTCATGAGGTATCTAATTATGACTTTTATAGATTTTTAAAAACTCTTCAAAAGTTTTGAGGTATCTAATCATGACTTTTATAAAGTCTATAAAAGTTTTGGGATAATGTAATTTTCATGAGTTTTGAATACTTTTAAACTTGACAGACTTTTATAGATTTTTAAAAACTCTTCAAAAGTTTTGAGGTATCTAATCATGACTTTTATAAAGTCTATAAAAGTTTTGGGATAATGTAATTTTCATGAGTTTTGAATACTTTTAAACTTGACAGACTTTTATAGATTTTTAAAAACTCTTCAAAAGTTTTGAGGTATCTAATCATGACATTTATAAAGTCTATAAAAGTTTTGGGATAATGTGATTTTCATGAGTTTTGAAAACTTTTAAACTTGACAGACTTTTATAGACTTTTGTAGACTTTTTTTTTTTAAACAAATTAAGAAAATTTAAAGTTAAAAAACTGTCTCACCATTTCCTCACAAACTTTGAATGACTTTTGAAGACTTTAAAATATTAATAAGTAAAAACTCAATTTCAACCCTATTAATTATTCTTTTTTAATTTATTTTTGACTTTAATTATAATTGTGAAATATTTTGAAATCATTTATAGGTAGTTTTTTTATAATATTTTTGTTTACTTTTATCAAATGTTATATTCTTTATTTTTTTGAAACAATGATTTTATTTCTATTATATATTTATGTTTAAAAAAATAGATTGTCTCATTTTATCAATTACATTCAACAAATAATTAAAGATTTGGTGAGAAAGTGTAAACATAATAATAATAATTTCTCTGTACTACAATGAAAAAAAGATACACACAAATTGAAAGAAAAAGTAAAAAAAAAAAAGAAGGATAAAATGGGAGGAAAAAAATATAAAATATGAATATTAGAATAAAGTAATAACTTATTAGATTTTAAGGTTGACACCACCAATCGTAGATGACGTGATAGTAATGGAACCTTTAGTAAGATTATTGTCGGAAAAAAAATACTTCTTACTCTTAACACACAAAAAACAAATAAAAAAAAATTATGCCAAAAGACTTTTTGCTTTCAATATCAATTAATTTTCATTAATTCCTAAAAGATATTTGAAAGTTCTATCAAAATTAACAAATTGATATATGAAAGTTTATGAAAGTCATTAAAAGTCTATAAAAGTTATTGAAAGTCTACAAAAGTCATTTATAAAAATCCACAAAAGTCTACAAAAATCATGGAAAGTATATTTTAGAAGTCTTTGAAAGTCATTACTAAATTTATAAAGTCTATGAAAGTTTATAAAAGTCTTCAAAAATCATTCACTTTTTAAAGTCTATAAAAGTCTGTAAAAGTATACAAAAGTCGTGATTAGATACCGGAAACAGTACAGTTTCGATACGGCTATTAAAATAATATATAATAATATTTTTATATTAGAAAATACATGTAAATATTTTATATATCTGAATACATAATTAGTTATATAATGTATGCACTTATATTTTTATCTTAAAATATGCAATCGATGATATAAATTTATAAATAATGTTAAATCACCAATTGTAACACCCGTACCCCCACCCTTATAAAGGAGATGCGGAGAACGGATGTCACGTGCAGAACGGATGGACAAACAGATAAATACATACATACATACTGAAAAGATAAACAAATAAGAATCAATACCGAAAGATACTTGTTATCCAAATTGTGCAAGTCTGAAATCCAATTACAAGGTTTAATAAAATATAACCAAAATCGAAATATCCCAAAAAGGGTTAATCCGAAATCAAAACTCAAAACGTAGTGCAGCGGTTACAGAGTTCTAAATTAAGTTTAAGAATCCAAATGTAACAACAATGAAAACAAAGTCTTAAAAGGATGTCAAATGATGCTTGATGCTGACATGCGAGTGATATCCTGCTATTCCACCTGATTGTTTGAACTCAGCAATTTCCATTCCCAAACGGGTTCAAAACATATAAAACAAAAATATAAACCACGAAGGGTCAGACTATCGATGTCTGGTTATTAAGCCAATGCCCAATAAACACACACAAGATGAGTCTTATTTAACAGAATAACACGTCACACACGTATGCAAATTAGTTTACAAACATGGGGTAATAAATAGGGGCAAACAAGTTGATTAAGAAACCGAATTATTCTTGTTTTGATCCACTTAATGTGATCTAGAATAAGTGGTTACAGATTATTACAATTACCATCTGAAAGAGGATTAAAAGTTGTCAAATTATTTCAAAGGGAGAGACCTATACCGAACTGTGAATTCGGTAAGCAATCCGGTACGTAGCTCGGTCAGAAGGTATTATCAGGGTTACCAATTTGTAATTCGGTAAAGAGTCCGACAACTATCTCGGTCAGCAGGCAAATTGAAATATCTCAGTCTAAACAGGTTTTAAGTGATAACTCGGTTCGGTAAGCAGTTCAGTCATACAGTTTTGTAATCTCAGAGACATACCGAATTATAATTTGGTATTCAAATTGGTAAGAAGTTTGGTCAGGGAGATTGAACTGTCTCTTAATGCTATAATGAATTGCAGTTTGGTAACTAATTCAGTAGGAAGTTCGGTCAGGGAGAAATTTTATTGATTAAAGGCTGCGCGAATTGTTATTTCGGTAACTAGCTCGGTAAAGAGCTCGACCAATGACCATTCTACCTTCTAAGTTTGAGTTAAAGTGACAGTCCGGTTACCAGTTCGGTTTCTAATTGGTCAATGCCACTTGGCACATTTTTAGCCTAGTTCAAATTATGTTTTTCGCTATTCAAAGCTCTAGCCATCTAATTGGATCCATTCCTAACACCTACGACCAGTTAGGAGTCAAAATCAAACTACCCAAAAGTTAGAACCCAAAATAACAAGCGACAGACATAAATCAAAACAATTCATATCAGACATTCATAAGTAGAAATAGAAACGATTTCACTATAACAGATTTCAGATTATCATATTATTAAGTGGTGTTTAACTTACCAGGCCTGTCCTTAGTTTAATAACAGAAATCGGGAACAGAAATAGACAGAAATATGGTCAAACCCTCAGAGGTGGATAAAAGATCCCAGAAGTGATGCTGTCGCATCCAGATAGTGTGTAAAGCTCCAGAATGATGCCGTCAAAAGCCATACTTGGACTTATGTTGCTAGCATGTTGAGAAGTCTAGAAAATACATGGTTAAAAGTGGGCACAAGTTGCTCCGGGATAGAGTTGATAAACCTTCTTCCTCTTCATATCCATCTATTATAAAAACATGGTGGAAATAGCATTGGAATCTGAAAATTCCTTCTAAAATTCACATATTTATTTGGAGATGTTGTCACAATATTATCCCCGTAACCTTTAATCTTCATTGCAGGAATATCACCGATCTACCTATACGTAGAATTTGTCACTCAGTAGTGGATAATATGGTTCAGTATCTATCCAAGTGTGTTCATGTGGCTAAGTTTTGTAAGGTCTCTCCTTTCAACACTCTCATTAAGAGACATCAGAAAGGAGGATCACTCATTGATATTCTAATTCAAGTGAAGTCACAATTCAACTCCCACGAGCTTGGTTTGATGTATTACATGTTGCGATCGATTTGGGGAGATAGAAACAAAGTTTTATTTTGAGATTCTAAATCTCTTTTCTCTGTCTGTTACGAGTGGGTAAAGGGTTACAATAAGGAATTCATGAAGTCATGCAATTCAACTGTAGATACCGTAGCAGAGAACTTCATATTTCTTAGTCACAGAGCTTTTGTTTTGCATTCCCAATTAAAATTAAGATCTGACACCGCCTTCAAGTTAGGACAAGAAAATGCAGAGTTAGGTGTTACAATTAGAGACAATAATGAGCTTGTAGCTTCGACCTGATATCGCTACATCGAACAGGCCTACCTCGGCATTCCATGCTGAAATCAAAGCTCTTAGAACGGATCTTTGTCTAGAATAAACATATAATTTAGCCATGCAAGCTAATAAAGTGATACAACCAACATGTGTAAAAAGATAAACTCAAAGCAAATTTACTGTGATTAAAGAGCTGTATGTAAAACCTTGTATACACTATCATATTTTTCGTCAGGAAAAAGTGGTGGTCTATACCATAGCTTCGAAAGATCTGAACTTATTCTGACTTATAACCGAGTTCTCAATTTCTTTTTTTTTTTGTTTATCTTAATGCAAGCTAATTTAAAATAAATAAATAAAATTTGTATAATTCAAAAATTAAAATGAAATATATCGAGAGATAAAAGACCAATTACGTGCTTATAGCCCAGTAAAATATGCGAAGCACACGAATTTAAATATGGGGAAATTACGGAGAGGGTCAATGAGTTTTGCCATAATTACATCTATGACGAGATTTCATTTTTTTTCCACATGATTAAGCATGAAATTGACATTATTCCTGAACTATTTTATTTATTATTTTTAGACCTTATTAAAGATTTACTATTAATTTGTCTGTTTTTGTAATTTTGGACAGATTGGAGACAATTATACAAATATGAAGGTTTTTGAGGATTATTGACAACAATTGCTAAAGCTGAGTCAAAGTCATTAAGATTTCATCTGAAGACTTATTTAAAAATAAACTGATAGGATTTTTATGTTTTGAATTTGGAACTTTTAAATAAGGATTCTGAGGAGAATTTTTAATGATTTTCAGTTTTGTAACAGAGTATATATTTACTCTGAATGATCAGAATTAGGGAGTTTTAGTTTTCAATAAAACACTCTGTTTCTTCATTCTTTGTACGATAAATTTAATCGAGACGATGATGTTTGCTGCGCCCATGGGGTGCTAAACTAGTCTCGTCCACCTAAGTCAATTATACGTGTTGTGAGAGTTGTGTTTTAATTTATATGCTTGTTTAATATTTGTGTATTCTCTATGAGTATGGTTAAATGCACGTGTTATTCTAATTAGTTAATTAAGTGCGCAATTGATTGGTTAATTAGGATTAACATATTGCACGTCAAATACCTCGTAGTTAATTTGACCTAGGTAATGTTGAGAGTGCATAATTATAATTCAAGAACTGTCGTATTGATTCAATTGGTTATGGTCACGAGTCTTTTCTAATTCTTAATGCGATCTATGTTAGATCAGTGATTGATTCGAAGGGTCGTACCCGGTTAGTCTATCTAGGAAAAGATTGGTTGTTAGGCACGTTGTCAATAGCTATAACTGTGACTATTAAACTGCATATATATACTTAGTTTCGATTATCAACACTACGTTGAGTTGACTTAGCTGGATGTTTAAATATCATTCATTGTTTTATTCTGTTACTTCATTTTTAGTTTAATTATTATTATATTCTACAGCCCCAGTTTTATTTGATTTGGTCTTAATAATTACAATTATTGATTTCCGTTCTCGGTGGGATCGACCCTATTTACTACAAGTTTATTTGTATTGCAGGTTAAATTTATATTGACGGATTCGACACCCGTCATCACACAAAATATGCACGAGTTTTGCTAAATGTTGCAGATAAAGTTAACGGCGTCAAGTCAAACCTTTGACTATGTTAATTGCCATGTCAGCATGTGTAAAGACAAATTTGCCCTTCTTCTCTAAGCCATAATGTGTTTTACCCATTGGTATTTATTTTAGTATATCTATTGGATAATAAATTTTAATGATTATGTAATCATTGGTTGTCTTTTTAATAATATAATAATTATATTTATTGGATATGGTCCATTTTACGATATAATCTTAATAATTAAATTAAATTAATAAAAAAAATTGTATTAACTGTAAATTATATGTTTATTTTTAAAATTTTTAATATCATTTTTATATTATTTTTCTATTTGTGATTAAATAAAAATTAAAATAATGTGTGAGAGTATTTCAAAATATTTGGTGTTTCATTCTTAAATGAAGTTAATTTTTCTAATAATTTTTTGAAAGCATAAATATATTAAAAATTCTAATTTTTTTAATATAAAAAATAATAAAAATAATTGTTAATGAATAATTTAAAAAATAAATTATTAAAATTATATAATTATATTAATTTTATTGCTCAATATAGTATAAAAGTAAATTTGATCGGTAATATTAAAATTTTAAATTAATTGAACCAATTTATCCTCAAATTTAATGAATCAAAAAATTAAATCTACCCAAAATATAAATAATTGCATGGTTTTTATTAATTTCATAAATTTACTAAAAAAATAAATTTCTATAAATACTTTTTGTCCCCTCAAATGTAATGTCCAACTCAAAACTAATATTTATTAGAAGAAAAAATATATTATACTTAATAATATGTGTTTTATATTAGTAAATTATTAATATGTATATAATTTTATAGATTATTAGAAGAATAAATAATTAACTAATCATAAAAAATCAAGAAAATGAATCTTGTGAAAAATTGGTTGTACTCATTTTTGTTAAATAAATAATAAAAAGAATAGTAAAAAATAAAAAGAATATAAAATAAATTATAAAAAATAGAAATAAAATAGTAAATAAATAATAAAAAAGGATAGTAAAAAATTAAATAAATAATGACATAATAAATAAATAATAAAAAAGAAAAAAAATTTAAATAAATAGTAGAAAAATCATAAATAAAAATGGTAATAAATAACAAATTGAAAGAATATTAACAAATGAATAAAACAATAACAAAATAAATTAATAAAAAAAGTAAAAACATAAAAAGAAAACAAATAAATAAATAAAATCCAAACTAATGATATGAGACATTAATGGCATGATATTAAACCTAATAAAATGAAAATTACTATATTGCCCTGCCACATTATCACCAAGTCAGTACCAGCTCCACCTCAGCGCATAGCTGTCAATTAACAGAGTCAAATATTTCACCTAACACCGTTAACCCTGACATTTTGTGCGAAAAAACCCAAACCTCGTCATAAGTGTAATTATGGTAAAATTTACTGGCCCTATTGGTAATTTTCCCTTTAAATATTCTATGATCCGCTCGACATACCCCGGAGAGAATAAGTGGGTGGCTGCTAATCTTCAAAACATCTGTCAACAACGTAACACCACCACCACTCTCATCTTCCGTTAATTTCCCGCCAAACAATACAAATGCTTCGTTTTTCTCTCTACCCAACTACAACTACTCCTCTACCCGCTCAATTCAAACTACACAGTTCCTTTTCCTCATCTTCTCTTCATTTCTCTCCCAACCAACCTTTTTCAACCCGAAAGATCTCCACCTTTTCCCCCAACTCCTCCGTCTCCTCCGATTCGGCCGTTTCCTCTTCTCTCAACGATGAACTCGGTCGGCTATTGGCGCTTATACCGGACGAGATGCGTACAAGACTCGAGGAGCACCCGGAGGTCAGTCACTTGATTGAAGTCGTCATGGATTTGGGTCGCAAACCCTTAGCTAGGTTTCCTTCCGGTGATTTTGTTATCTCCGATTGTCCAATCACACTCCAGGATCTTCAACACGCCACTTCTCAGGTTGGTGATTTTGCTGTTGACAATCGAGCTGGTATTAGCAGGACATTGCATCGAATTAGTGCGATTAAGAATCGGAAAGGTCAAATTATTGGTTTAACTTGTCGCGTTGGTCGTGCTATATCTGGAAGTGCTCATTTGCTTAGGGATTTAGTTCAAGATGGGGCTTCTTTGTTGCTGATTGGACCTCCTGGTGTTGGTAAAACCACAATTATTAGGTTTTGTTCACCTTTTCTTCTCTTTGTGTTGTTATGATTATGAAGATAAGAATGTATCCACTGTTTTTATAAATGTTGGAGCTAGTTGGTCAGTTGATAAACTTAAGTTTTAATATTTGTAGAGAAGTAGCTCGGATGCTTGCTAATGATCATGATAAACGTGTCATGATTGTTGATACTTCGAATGAGATAGGTGGGGATGGTGATATACCTCATGCTGGAATAGGGAATGCTCGGAGGATGCAAGTTCCGAATTCTGAGATGCAACACAAGGTATAGAGCTAACGAGTATCGTTGCATTGCATTCCTTGGTCACGCGAGTGTAGTAAAGTATGACTGCTGAAAATTGGACTTCCAATCATTCAATTTTACCAACTTAGAGTAATTTTAGAAAACTATACCATGGAATAGAACTCTTCAAATGAGATTGGATGAGATTGGTTGTGATATATACAATTTTATCTTGCTAATCATGAAATCTTTCCCTTTATTTTATATATATATATATTATGCATAACAAAGCGACATACATGGCGATCTGTTTATTTATTTATTGTTGTTATTTTTAATTTAGTTGTCTGTTCTCTTGCTCTGTTTGGCTGCAGACAAGAGTAGTTTGTGTTTGAGCATTCTTAAAAAAAAAAAAAATGAAATTTCATTGTTCTTGTGTTTACACTTTGTAATTGCATTGCTTTAGGTAATGATTGAAGCAGTTGAAAATCATATGCCGCAAGTTATTGTCATCGATGAAATTGGCACAAAACTGGAAGCAATGGCTGCAAGCACTATTGCACAGCGTGGAATTCAATTAGTTGCCACTGCTCATGGAGTAACAATAGAGAATTTAATAATGAATCCTTCTCTGGAGATGCTTGTTGGAGGAGTACAGGTAAATTATTTAAATAGATCTACTCTCTGTATATTCAGCTTGCTGTGTGTTAGAATACCTTGAGGTTTTAAATTTGATTGTAGATTAATTTGGAACTGTGTTAATAATGTTTTTACGTAGCCCAAGAAATTAGCTGCGGGTCTTGATATTTCAGGCTGCAGCTTGCTTCTGCAAAGTGATGGGCTTGTAAGCATTAGTTGTCTGATGTGGTTTTACTTTATAAAAAGGGAGGATGTGCTCTGGAAATTTTGAACGTTGTGCATCTGCATGCTGAAAATGGATAGGACTGTCAAAGCTTCAGATTACTTTTATTGCCTTTAGCATCTTACAGAAGTACTAAAGAACAAACCCATAACCTAGTTAAGTAGTGAATTTTATTTTGTTTTTTCTTTTACAAATACTATTATTTAAGAATAAATGAAATAATTACTTGGTAATATCCTCCTGAAGAATTAGGAGAACCCATACTTTGCTTTAAGACAGTCTATGATAAATAAAAATCTAGGAAGCTAAAGGAAAATGAAAATCATATATAGATGTGAAGGACAAAATGCCACAAACTATCGATATCTTAATGCTTCCTTCCTGGAAAATTACTTTTGAAGCCTCTCATTTTGAAGTCAAGTAATTGGTTGGTATTTGCAGACATTTTATATTTAGGATAAGTCTAACCTCTTTCTGTGACTTATGTGTTGAATGGCTTCTGTTTTATTACAAAAGAATTATGGGATTGTGTATATGTTGTATTGTTGATTCATGTAGTCTTCACTTCCCGAAGACTGAGGTCTTTGTTTTGCATTTTTAAAAAGTTTGTTTGCTTAAGCATTTAGGATTTTTACTTAGTTTTGATTTACTAGTTAGCTGATGTATAGTGGTTCTTGTAGTTCAAAATATAGAGAAATTGAATTGTAGGGCATTTTCATTTTCTTACACGATCTTCTTGCTTCACTTACATATCTGCATTAGCCATGTTATCCAGAGTGTGACTTTAGGGGATGAAGAAGCAAATCGCCGGGGTGTCCAGAAGACAGTGCTGGAGAGGAAAGGGCCTTCAACCTTTAGTTGTGGTGTCGAGATTATTTCAAAGACAGAGCTGCGGGTTCACCGTAGCCTTGAGGCAACAGTGGATGCTATCCTCAGAGGTATACTTTTGTCATGTTGAGAACTCAAAAGTTTGTGCAGTTTCAGGTTTCATGTTTCTTTTCAATTTTTTTTGTCCAACGAAAAATGACATACCTTTCTTTTCATTTTGCTGATGTCTGCTCCCCTCCAAAGGACGTTTTCCAAATGTTGAAGTTCGCAAAATGCATTCTGATGGAACAGTAGAGAGGAAAACTGCGACTGAACCTTCTTTTGACGATGAGGATGAAATGGTGGTTGATGATGGCTTTGAGATCATGGAAGAAGCAAGTGACAATGAATTTAGTTCTGAGTTTCCTTCCAACCTGAAAGAGGATTCTTCCGACGAAGGAATGCCGCTTCACCTATATGTCTATGGGGTAAGACTTCTTGCCTTACATTGCTAAATCTATATTCTTTTCACCTTACAATCAAGTCATTTATTGATTCAAAGGTCATATTTTTGCTGTAATCATAGAAAGTGATAGACTATGCTTGTCCTTCTGGAAAGTGATAAAAGTATTGTACCTATTTGTTGATGCTTATGTGGTTCTTGAAGGAATGATTTTTTACCTGGGTGCTTGACATTTCAAGCATAACGTTGAACAATGTCATCCATGCTGTATACTGGGATTTCTTGCATATGTTAAAGGTCTGCAGAGAAATGTGGTTGGAATAATTGTCAGACAACAACAGATGTCTCTAGAAAACAGATGCACGGTGGTGGTGCATTTGGTTTAATTTGGTTAAGCTGGCTTTTGCACATCTTATAAGTTTTTGATAAAGTAGACTTCTTGCCTATGAACTCCCTGCCAATGACTATATTCCTTGAATTAAAGCGGCATAAGTACACAGTACAGTTGGAAAATTCTGTATTTTGTGGTCCGTAGCTTCTATTTGCAAATAGTCATATTCTTCCTTGATGATAAATTTGTAGAAACACCTAATGAATAAATGAACTCTGCTTGCCAATTTTGTATTTTTGACTATCTAACTGAATCTTAACTATTAGAACTTGTAGTTATTATGGGTAAGAGGGGATCATTCTCTAACAGAATTAGCAGTTATTCTAGATCTCGGAGTCGAGCGTGATCCAAGCAATTAGGCAGCTGAAAATGGATGCTCTCATTCAGGTAACCGATAACATAAGTGAAGCAGATGCTCTAGTGGCCTTGCAGTCTAGGCTCAAGAAGAATTCTCGCATTCAAGCTGTGGCTAGGTCTCGCGACATACCGATATATGTCACGAAGGTAAATAAATAACATTTTAAAAATTTCGAAAGTAAATTCTCTGTTAATCTCCTCTTATGAATCTTCTGTTTATCTTGCAGACAACCTCCTCAGTTCAGATAAATAAGGCCTTAAGGGCATTAATCAATGATCATACCGATGAATCCATAGATTTTGAACCAGAAGAGAAGGTTAATTCCTCTGAGAAGATTGACGCCCTTGAGGTAACTAACTACTGAATTTCCTCATGTTTTTACATCCTGGATTTACCATTGTGGTATATGTGATACTTCAACATCGTTTCACGATAATGTCATTGTATGAAATTCCAAATTTAAAGTCTATAAACTGTACAGGAGGCAAGGATAGCCATAGAACAGGTGATTTGGAAAGGGGAATCAGTCGAGCTGCTCCCAAGGCCACCCTACATTTTATCGTTCCAGATGGACCTCATTCGAAAACACCAACTCCGATACAAACGAGTCGGTAAAGAGCCGGATGCACGCCTCTGCATTCTTCCGTTGCAGGAAGGAGAAGACAGTGAAAGTGGTGGTGATGGCGATGAAGATGTTGGTTATGATGATTATAACAGCTCCAATGGCAGTGTAGATAGGTTACCTCTTCTCCCTGACTAGTATTTTTTTCCACATCGTATTGTCTACACATCAAATTGTCACTGTTGATATTTCTAGTCACATATTGCAGTTTATTATTACACTTGCATTCGTATCTGATTAGGTGCACAACTCGTTCTATTTCCCATTTCTAAGCATCAGCATACATTTTCATTTCTTAACTTGGATCGAATTCCATATTGTCCTTCCCACCCAAGTGGGAGTTGTGACGGCTGCAATGATATTCGAAAATAGTTAAAAGCAAGTGAGTACATAACATAGGCGATGATGGATGATAATATTTAGAAAGAAGGATGAGGACAGAGAAAAAAAAACATAATGTGGACAAAAGTGCAAATATTTAAAGAAAATCGACAGCTATTAAATTAATATATAAGATTAGTGGCCATAAATAATAGAGCATTGAAAGAAAGTGGTTATCTGCAAATAAGAAGCCATTATCTAATTAGCAGTCAACTCCCCTGAAGAGCTACTTCATTTCATTCACATGACATGTCACCATTCCACATTGTTTGTTATGTCAACTTGGTCCGACCTGAGTCTTATACGTAGGTCTGCATTATTTATTTATAGCCATTGATTAATGGACAAAAAGAATGTCTTCTCTCCAAGTGGAATCCACGAAGAAGAATGCGGCACTATTACAATTTAAAATATAACCTTAGCGTAAGTGAAAGTGAAAGGTGGTGATGTTGTTCTCACTTCAACTACTTGGTAGAATCTAATAGTAATAGATAAACACTTAAGAACTTCATCGTATTATATTAATCATTTACTCATTTGTCTTATCCATTTGAGATAAAGTCGGCGCCCCCGCAAGTTCCTTTCACTTTATCATGGAGCCTAGCCTAGTTTGAATACCATTCAAGTGAATGAAATATAATACAAATATAATAGACATAAATGCCATTTGTGTTAAGTTACTAAGTATTTTTCTAATTATCTAGACTATGAGGATTGCTGAGTATATTATTATGACTTTATAAGATGATAATCTGTCTACTGCGTGAATGCATCTTTGGATGTTAGGACTTCAGTTTACATTGATCCCACCTTCAAAATTATTGTATATTTATGGTATAATTGGTAAAAACTTATTAAATTGGAATAATTATTTTTGGATGCTGTGAAATGGTTTAAGTAACTTGAACTTTGGATTGATTCAAAACTATTCTTACAGGTGATTTTATAAGTTTCGATGACTTCTAGACAATTGCTTGTTTCAAACTATATTGCATATAGTAAAAGTAGGATAGTGATTGGTCAGCCCTTAGTCACTTTTGGTTACATAGTCTATTTTGTAAAACGTGAGTCCACCGCAAATCGTATCAGAGTCGTGAAATAAGTTCATGCGAATCACATGATAGTCACATGGGAGTCGCGTGTCACATTGTATTTTCGATAGCATTCTGTAATGAAATTTTTGGGTGGTTTGAGAGTCGCATATCAAGTTGTATTACCATGAATAATCTATATTGAAAAATGCACCGGAGTTATGAAATAATTATGCAAGTGGCATATGACCCGCATGTCAAGTGTCATTTTGTGAGCATTTTCATGAGTGGATCGCGAGTCGCATTGCATTTTTGATAGCATTCTGTAATGAATTTTGTGAGCGAGACGCGAGTTATGCACGATTCACGAGGTTCAATGTAGTTGTATGCGAGTAACGGTCAACTTGCATGAATAATAAATGGCATACAGTGGAATGTTTCAAAAAATTTTCGCTGTTTATCCTATTTAATTACCAAAATCATTTTTAATTCACTATTTTACCCTTGACTATTTGGACACTATTTCAAGTGTTTTTGAAAATTTTTTTCGAAGTATGGATGTTTGTGGTCGTTACTTACGAAACAAGTTACCTCCCTTCTTACATTCATTCGTATGAGATTAATGAACTAAGTCATAGAATGGTTTCATATCATGTTTGACATATGCATGTGAATTTGGATGATAGGAATACCGTTTTCACTTGACTTTTATGATTTTAGTGGATTTAGAGGGTTCGATAGTTGTATGTGCATATTCATTCTTTTCATTTGAGATAAGATCAAATTGTATGTCTTTGTTAGGGTATAAGATTACGAACTAGGCATCTAATAGCCTAATCCCTGTTGTTTTCTATTTTTATCTATTGTTTTTCTTTACTACCTGAATGGTAATCACAGGTGATCGAGCATAGCTATCGAATGGTATGATGACCTTCGAGGAGATTTATCACATCATGCATCATTCGTCATGTTTTGGATGTCAATATTATATATTTTGACTTATTTAAAATTATGTAAAGTTACTTATTTTTTTTGCTAACTATCCTAAATGTCATTTAGGAAAGTTTAAACCTAAACTATGGCATTTTTCTTTTCCTAATGTTCTGGTTTGGGCTTGATATGATTTATAATAACATTTTACGTGATTTTTAATGAAGTTATATGATTTTGTCTTCATGTAAATGTTTCTTAAAATGATCATTCATTGAATTGACATTATTAATTTAATTTATGCACACTATCCTACTCATGCACTTGCTTCAGGTAAATTTCTCCTCATCTCTCTAATCATGTTTTATGTTTTCGTTGCAATGTTTCATTCATTTTTTTTCATTATATGGTTTCTTGTTTTGTTTCGGGTGAAGTGATTGCTAGGTTCCGTTTGGTATTTTCACAGTCGTCATTTTTCTCTCCCTAAACTCATCTATCCTACTTATCCATACCCGCCTCAGGTAAGTCTCTCCTAATCTCTCTTAAAGTTTCATGAATAAACTAAAAAATTGCAAGGTCTACACTTAATTCTATTTTTATAAGATGAATTTTGTCACTTCACTTCTTCTACTAAAGAAAAAGTATTTAGAAGAAATTGAATATGGAATTCATAGAGTGTACACTAAAGGGTAATTGTGATATTTATGGGTCGGGAATATGGGCTACACTACACGCCCTATTTACATTGATTTTTTACTATAGGTTTTTGGTTTTTCTTATATTTTTGTTGCCATATTACCTTCTTTTTTTCACCATATGGTTTCTTGTTTCTAGTGAAGTGATTGTCCGTTCCAGTTTGGTGTTTTCACAGTTGGTTTGTTATTTTGTTTCATTTTTATTTCCGAGTATATTTCATTTCTTATACATTTTTTTACTGTATGCTACTTTATGTTTTTTTTCACTTATATATGTGTAAAAAAAATGATTTGTGTTGTTGTTTGTTTTGTGTTGCTTTATCAATTATTTATATGTATAAAATGAATTGTGTTGTTGTTTATGCACTAGACACATTGAGAATTTTGGGGAAGATGTTGTTGGGTTGGCTGACTAAATCAACCGACTCTATATCAATCGAAATCTAGTGGGATCATCATCATTTTTTTTGGGTATGATATATATAATTTTTTTTTATTATTTTAAAATTTTATTTAATGTTATTTGTGGGTTGCTATGACAGCTGTCATGAGATTACAGTCAAGTTTGAATCCTATATATCCTAACTTATTGAAATTTCTCACCAGCCATCATTGCCGGTCGTTCTATAATGATATATATATATGTATATATATAACTGATTCTATATATGATAAAATAATTTTATTTTGAATATAGGTTATACCTATATATTCTGCAAGAGATTTTCTTCCTCCATTTGAGGAAATGCTCAAATTGTTTGATGACCAGCAAAATGAATTTAAAGTAAAATATCTTTTGAAGAGTAATACAATAGGTAAAGGATGGATGTAGTTTCAACGTTATCACCATCTGAAGGTCGTTGATGTCTTAGTTTTTCATATGATTGGGTCTCTAATATTTTAGGTATAATTTATTTAAATTTTAAATTTATATACATAAATATATTATTACATATTTAAATTAATTTATCTGAATATTTTTTTCAGGTATAGGGAGGAGGAGGAAGAAGAGGGGGAGGAGGCCAGTGATGTCTTGATTTCATATGATTTTTGAAGTTATACTATATTTGAAATGTGCATTTGGGTTTAGACTTGACATTATTGACGAGTGTCGAGTCCGTCAGTAATTTAAATATCATGTAAACAACAAATTGATTGTAGTAAACAAGGTCGAATCCATAGAGAACGGTTATCAATTGTGTATTGTATACTGACCAAGTAATGTAAATGGGGGTTTGAAAAGTGGATTTGGATTGAATGTTAAAAACGCTAAATATTAACAATCAAATATATTAAAAGACCCAGCTAACCGATCATTTAATTAATGTGTTGATCATTGATTCAAAAGATATCTCTATTGATTTTAATAACCACAGTTATAGTTATTGACAACGTGCCTAACAACCAATCTTTTCCTTAATTATTAGACTGACCGGGTACGACCCTTCGAATCAATCACTAATCTAACACGTAGATTGCAATATGAACTAGAAAAGACCTATGGTCAAAGCCAATGAATCAGTATGACAGTTCTTGAACTATGATTGTGGAACCTCAACATTACCTAGGTCAGATTAATTACGAATTATCTAGCATGCAGTGTATTAGTCTACTCAATTAACCAATCGCGCGCTTAATCAATTAATCAAATAAAACTAACATGACCTTAACTATGGGCACAGAGTGACCTTAACTATGGGCACAGAGACTACACAAATATTAAAAGATAAAGCAACGAAGTAAAGATCTCACAACACGAATTAATTAAACTAATCGTTTAGCTGGGCAGACTAGTTTAGCACCATATGGATGCTGTCAACATCATTGTCCAAAATAAAACTAAACGTACAAAAAGAAGAAAACAAATAGAAAAACTAAATCCTGATTCCTTCTTCAAGTATTTTCAGAAAACAAAAGATAATCTAATAAACTGTTCTGCAGAGTAAATATACTCCGTTAAGAAAAATAACAAAACCCATAAAATATCCTCAAAATCCTCTCTAGTATAATCTCTTATTTAACTTTTGAAAGATGTGAAAGTTTGTCTTCAATCCTTGACTTTTTGCATTTTTGGTCTTTAATCCCAGAAAACTTCATAATTTGCACAAATGCCTCCAAACTGTTCATATTCACAAAAATAGGGCAAATTAGTATAAAATCACAATAATGTCCTCAAAATAACTAATAAAATAGTGCATAAATGTTGCACATATGGTGCTTAATCAAATCAATGTGGCGTCCGGTCCACTCATTGCAGTGTTGGCCTAGGCGGGGGATTGACGCTATAGAAATTCTGGGGAAGACTATCAAAAAACTAACCATGTTAGTAAAAGACAAATCAAAGCAAAATGTCCTAGTAAAAAAATTTTCTCACATGGCTTAGATACATAATTGAGTAGATACGACCTACTCATATGCTTTTACTAGTCATGTTTTATTAGAAATAAGAACTTAGATAGTAGATACTAGTGCAAGTAATCATATATGTAACACTAAACACTTACATTCTTAAAACTATATACTAAACCACATTCGATTATTTTACCTAATGTATCATTAATGAATATAAGTTATATATATATATATATATATAATATTATAGGCATAATGGTCACCGAAGTCCCTAAACTTGGAGAACCTTTTTAATTTGGCCCTCCAACTATGCGAGGTTTCAATTTGACACCTCAACTTTCCAATATAGAGTCAAATTTGCCCTTTTTACCTATGTGGTAAGATTGTTGTATATATTTGGTTTTGAGTCACCTGCCACATCACCTACCATGTAGGTGAAAAGGGCCAAATTGACTCGGTATGAAAAAGTTGAGGGGTCAAATTGAAACCTCGCATAGTTGGAGGGCCAAATTGAAAAATTTATCCAAGTTAAGGAGCTTAAAAGACCATTATGCCAGTATTATATTATATGCCTAGTTTCAAATTCAGTTTACTATACATCAATAAATTGACTAATAATATATTTTTAACTGGTGTTTCCATGCCACACAAAATGTGTGTTAGGAGATTAAAAGATTAATAAAACTATGCATATTGGCAAAATAGAAAAAAAATATCTAGATACATGACACTTAAAACTACTCCAACCCACCCATGTTGCTTGTACAAGCATTGTTAAGGACACTTCCTTCACATATAATAAATATAATCTTTCTTGTAATAAGGTGTTAGATACCGTTAGGATTTTCGGTAACAAATTCGATGATCAAGATAAAAAATAGACAAAACGCACAAACGATATGTCGTGGTTAGCAAATTGCTTAATTCCGGAAGCCAACAACTTTCTATTTTGAAACAATCTTACAAATAATTAGACAATTTTCTCTCAATGATCTACTAAACAATTGTATTCAATCAATCAAACCAATTGATGAGCAGATAACCCAACTCACTGATCCTCTGTGCTCTTAACCAATATTATCTGTCATACCAAAAACTCTAGAGTACATCTCATATTTATAGTTAACATCAAACCTAATTCATATGGGAGTATCTAACTCAATAAGGAAATAAAATCTAAACCAAACTAGAAATCAAGTCAAAATAAGAAAACTAAATCCTCCTCAAATAAGAAACAAAACATTAGGAAAAAGACCCAAAACTCAATATAGAAAGTCTTTCCTAAAAAGAAATCCTCGTGATTCAAGACAATCCTAACAGATACTTTGTGTAGTATTAGGTATAAGTGTGATGAAACTACACTGTGGTATAATATATTAGTCCATACTTCTAATTCAATATTTTAGCATATCTCTTATTTAATTTGAAATTACTATTTCTCCTTAGAAGTGTCGTATTACTTATTTTTTTTCTCGAAACAAACCAGAATACCATTTTCTATAAGTATCACTAAGTGTCAAAAAAATTTAAAACATGCATGATATTTGGAATCCTTATACATAATATTACTAGTCCTCATATTCTCACAATTGGAATATGGAATCCCACATTTAGTTGGGAAGTAACAAAATACTTAAATATAAAAAAATATGGGTTTGTGGTAGTATGAATTAAGTCATTTTACCAACAAGTAAGTCCACAAACTAAAATCTACAAAGATAATTGATGAAATGTTAATGGACTGACACTCTCTTATGGGCCTAAAGTGGATAAAGACTGAAATTTTTGACACTTACTATAATAAATGATTACGACAGATCTACAAACATACATGATAGTAAACAAAGATCAAACACTATCTTACTTATTTTCTTTCTTTCAAAAAGTTCAAACTTTATGATTCATGATTGTCATTCTTAGTCATTTAAACAGGAATCATTCATAAAAAAATTATATCTATATACAAACCTCTAACTCTCTCTTCATCACTCGAACTATATACAAACCTCTAACTCTCTCTTCCTCAATCGAACATACAGGGAAAAAATACCCTAACATAGTGTGTGCAAAATACCTTAACAATCACAAGCAGCCCCAAACATATCAATAGTCTCCAAATATACAACTCGCCCATTAAAGAGACTGTAAATATATATATATATATATATATATATATGTAAGGATAGATTAATACCACATTCTCTTAAACTTCTTCCCTTGCTGTTGGAAGAACATTACCATTCCAACTGTACAGTCTAGACCATATCCTTGTATTAAAAAACACTTAACACTAAGAACCAATTTCTCCCAATTAGTGATGAAAGACTCAAATACTTTCCGGTATCTTAAGGTATATGAATCCCTAGAATCTCACTGTGCCTTTGGTCTCACCCAATTATTAAAAAAAAAAAAAACACTTTTTACAAATTCACAACTTGATTCGAATTCTTTACCTAATTCATAATCCGTCAACAATCTGTACAACTAAACAAAATATCATCTAATGCAAATAATAAATATCACTAGAAGCATTTGTTTGACCACCTTTCACGAATAAAACTCATTGCATTTTTCTTTCAAATCAATATAACAAACTTCTTCTCACCAAGTAAAATAATAACGTAAATACAATATTTCATTATTACTAGATCAATTACGTAAATCTAATTATTTTCCTTTACATTCTATTTTTAATATTTTTTTTATTATTATTTCGAACAATATTTTGTATAAATCTCCATAAACCTTCAATTTACATATAATGTTTTAAACTTGCAATAACAAACCTTCCTAAATATTTTTCATTTTGCCAATAAGTTTTCTATGCGAGCCTTTGATTAGAATACGGTGGGCGGATTTTATGTATTAGTTTTCCAAATAATAATATCATGCTAGTGTAGTGTTTAACAGTGTGCCTATACAGAGGGATTAGGACGATGCCATTATATATTGTGTTCGTGATCAACTTCTTAATTTGTAAAAAATGAATAAAAAAAAACAACCATGGTGACTGCCGAAAGCTTATGTATTGTTGTCGATAACGATAATGATGACGATGAAGCTCTTATTTGGCCACCATGTATATTTACTGTTTAGATAAGATTTCCATTCATTTTTATTTTATAAATAAATTATTAGCTTTGACCTTATCTAAATCCGAATATTTTTAGGCTCTTTATAAACCTTGATTTTATTTTAAGACACTTGGGGTTTGCAATATGTATTCAACAGTCGAGCCATTGTCTGGATTCGTTGTTTTCGCTACCTGGAGGCAAGTAGGTCATTTTCAATATTACGAAATTCCATTATGCTCTTTAATATTAGACTATTCCTTTTAAATGTTAAATTATTTTTATTTATTATTTTAATTTTATTATATTGATTTATTTATATGTAGAGTATGTTTTCTACTGAATTTTTAATTAGTTTTCTGTTTAGTATTTAAAGAGTAATAATAGTTATTTGTTAAATTAAATTTTAAATTAGTAGTATTTAAAGAGTAATAATAGTTACTTGTTAAATTAAATTTTAAATTAGTAGTAAGTTAATTGTTGAATTAAATATTATGTATTAATTTTAATTTTTGAGTTATGGTTAAATATAAAATTATTAAAATTTATTATAGATATAAATATAATGATGAAATTAATTAAAAAAATAATAAAAAAAGTTAAAAAGTTATATATGATAAAACTTAAACTTTAATTAAAATGCTAAAAACTATTCTAAATATAGTTTATATATATATATATATATATATAATTTTTTAAAAGTTGATTTAGAAGGGTCATTTCTAAAAAAATCCTCATCTTTTAAAGTATATTACTTTGAACCACGAATTTTAAATTTTCTTTTGCAAAAAATCACCATCAAAATCAAAATAACTGGTTTTGCTATTGGAGGGGTGATTTTGGATAATTTTGATGTTTTAATTATTTTTAAATTTTGATTTAATAATTTTAAATATTTATTTTAAATTATTAAAATATCATAATATTTTAAAACTACCCATCTAAACCCCAAAACCACCTCTCAAACAATAAAATCACTAGATGTTTTGATTTTGGGGTGGTTTTACAAAACTTTTCAAAACTAGTGGTTCAAAATAAAACGTTTAAAAAAAATGAGATTTTTTGTTTTGAAATATTCGTAATTTAAAATTTATATAAGATACTAGTTGAGAATCTTACCAAGTACATATTTAAACAGTTAGAATTATTTTTATGAAAATTATTATACCGATAAATATAGTTTCGTTTATTTTAAAAATTATTAACACATATTTAAAAATTATTCTATTATATTAAGTACTGATATTTTTATTTTCTATTTAAAAAAAAAATGTATTTGAACAAGGGACTATTCATTTAATATTTTAGTGAATTTATTTTAAATTTCCAACTCAATAATTATAACGAAAAGTATTTAATATATATATATATATTTTGAAGTAAAAGCTATATTAATAGCTTCAAAAAGGAATACATCCGGTACAACAAGAAAAACAACCAAAAAATTTCTTACAACACAAGGTACTAGACAATATCAACAACACAAACTAAAACCATCTCCTCTTAAGCTCTTGATGATATGTATTATCATCATAAAAAATCCTCTCCAGCACATCATTGTAAATACTCCTTATAACAGCAGACTGATCCACATTAATATGATGAAAAATAAGTTGATTCCTTATTTTCCAGATCTCATAAACTGTAGTTGCAAAAGTTGTTCTCCTTACTCTACTCTTAATAGATTTACCTGCACATTTTCTACAAAACCAATAAACTTCTCTAACCCAACAAAAAGGCAGCCTTCTAACATCACACCTACTCAAAATTTGAGACCAAACTTGAAAAGAAAACTTACAAGTAAAAAATAAATGGTCCCTAGTCTTCTCAGCCTCATTACATAACACACAAATTGCAGATATATTATGGATCCATCTCACTAATCTAGTTTTAACCGGTAGCTTATTAAGTAAAGCTAACCAAAGGATAAAAGAATGTCGAGGATACTGATTTTTCCAAACCAAAGCAGTCCAAGGAACTCTATTCTTCTTGTGCCTGATGTGATTGAAAGCAGAGCAAGTTGTATAAGAACCAGAGTTGTTCCTCCATTTTATTGAGTCTGAAACAGCCACTCGAACAGAAAGAACCAAATTCCAAGCCTCTAACAACCTCTAAGTACTAGCAACAGGCAGTTTCCACTGATCTTGCTTCCAAACATCTTTAACTAAAGTTCTTATTCCTAAATCCACATCCCTCCAATCAATATGTTCAATAAAATCATTCAAAGCTCTCCCATTGATCCATGGGTCATACCAAAAAGAAAAGACACTATTGGCCCCAACAACATAATCAAACATCCCTTTAAACTCACTTCTAATCTTCAACATTCGTCTCCAACTCCAGCTATCATTAGGATTCTTTACTATACCCCAAAAGCTCAACTTACTAAGCTTAGTTGCAGTGATCCACCTAGCCCATAATGTTTCTTTTTCGCAAAGAATCTTCCATATGTTCCTTGCCACCAAAGCTTTATTAAAATCAAACAACTTCTTCAAACCCAATCCACCCTCTGCTTTTGGCAAGCAAACATCAGCCCAAGAAACTAGACTGCGCCTACTCACCTCCATACCACTCCATAAGAAAGCCCTGCACTTAGCCTCCAGCATTTTAATAATTCCTTTAGGAATAATAAACACTGAAAACCAGAAAATAGGTAAGCTTCTCAAAATTGATTGGATAAGAACCAATCTACCACCATAAGATAATAACCTGCTAGCCCAACAACTTATTTTCTTACTGAATTTATCAACAAGCACCTAACAAACTTTCTTCTTCAATCTGGAAGAGATAAGGGGAATTCCCAAGTATTTCACAGGCAATGAATCCTCATTAAAGCCAGACAATTGCAAAATATCAGCTTTAATAGAAACTGGAACTGCACTATAAAAAATATTACTTTTATTCTTATTGAGAGTGAGTCCAGAGACACTTTCAAACACTTTCAGCATAGAACAGATCCAGTCTACAGAAAATGTATCAGCCCCACAAAATATCAGTAAATCATCCGCAAAAGCTAAATGATTCAAATTCAAGGAACTACAATTTATATGATAAACAAAATTTGAAGGAGGCTTGGCTAGTAACCTAGAAAGGTAATCTAGGCAGATAACAAAAAGTAGAGGAGACATAGGATCTCCTTGCCTTAACCCTCTTCTCCCCATAAAGAAACCATCAACCTCTCCATTTAATTGAAGAACATAAGAAACACCTCTCACACAACACATAACCCATCTAATGAATCTAACGGGAAACCTAAGACCCACTAGCATTTCTTCAAGAAAATCCTAATGAATTGAATCATATGCCTTAGAAAGATCAATTTTAAACAAGCATCTACCAGGAGCAACATTAGAATGATAATTTCTCACCAATTCATGAGCCAAGAGGATATTATCTATTATAGATCTACCCAAAATAAAACCAGATTGACTTTTACTAATTAAATCCTTCAAAACAAGAGAAAGTCTATTAGCTAATACCTTAGTAATGGTCTTCAACACCACAGTACAACAAGCAATGGGCCTGAAATCCCTTAACTCTTCAGCATTTTCCTTTTTTGGAATGATGCAGAGGATAATTGAATTAAATTTCTTTAGGAGACAACTTGTTTGAAAGAATTCCTGGACTGCATCTGAAATATCATTCTCTATCAAATTCCAAACTTTCTTAAAGAAGAAAGAATTATATCCATCTAAACCCGGAGCTTTATCATTACAAATACTGAACAAAGCCTTTTTTATTTCTTTCTTGGAGACATCAGCTTCAAGAATATGAACATCAGATTCCTTAACAACAGGACCTCTGTCAATCACATCTTGATTTATGTAAGATCTTCTACTTTTCTCCCCTAACAACTTTTTATAAAATCTCAACATCTCACCTTTGATCTCCTCCTGAGTAGACACAATGGAACCTAATTCCAGTTTTAAAGAAACAATACGATTTCTCACTTGCCTTTGTTTGATCAGATTATGAAAGTATTTGGTATTAGAATCCCCCATCTGAATCCAGTCAGCTCTAGCTTTTTGTCGAAGTAGACCTTCTTCATTCTTAAGAGTATTCAATAACTCCATTCTAACAGCTCTTTCTTGAAGAATAAGATTCTCATCAAAAGGATGCACTTGCAGGTTACTCTGCAGATCATTAAGTGTAGTTCTCAACTGGTCAGCTTTCTCCCCAATTCTAGAATAATACTTCTTATGTAGATTCTGCAAACTCTTCTTTAACACCTTCAACTTTGTCCATAAAATAAACATTCTGCTGCCCTGGACTGAATTCTTCCAAGCCTCTGTCAATAGAGAACCAAAACTGTCATGAGACACCCAAAGATTGCAGAATCTGAAATGTTTTTTCCTCTTATTAACAATATGCAGCTTACTAATAATAAGAGGACTATGATCTGAGATACCACTGCTCAAAGCCCAAGAAATACATTCCCCAATTGTCTTATTCCACCTATCATTTATAAAGGAGTAATCCAAACGAGCCCAAATTCTATTACCACCAACCTGATTATTACTCCAGGTGAATTTGTTCCCCATACTTCTTAACCGAACCAAACTATTTCTCATAATGTAGCTTTCAAAGTCATTGCTGGCTTCTACATCCACATCTCGACCCCCTAGTTTATAACTAGTTCTCAAAACTACATTAAAATCCCCTTGAACTAACCATGGTTCATTAATGTGACTCTCCATATCTAAACACCTCCACAGATCTTCCCTAGAAAATCGATCATACAAACCATAACAAACAGTCCAGTAAAAGGACAAGGTGCCATAAACAATCTTACTATGAATCCATTGACTCCCTTTACTAATAACTGATAAAGACACTCTATTATTATCATAGACTAACCAAATTCTTCTATCTTCAACAACTTCATTACTAATAACCTTCCATCCTTTCAGATTTAGATTTCTCCAAACTCTATCTTTGTTGATATTCCTCACCCTCACCTCTATAATCCCCAAGGCTATCAAATTCCACCTAGCAATTAGCCTAGCCATCTCTAATTGCTTTATTGAGTCGTTTAGACCCCTAATGTTCCACACACCAATCATTTTCCCCTATTTGGAGTTCTAGAGTTACCTCTACCCTTATCCCTTAAAACTCCTAGACTCATATTAGCTCCTTGATATTTATTCCCAATAGTCCTCTTCGATCTACCCACTACTGTCACCCAATCATCATTTCTACTCCTATCTACAAAATCTGAACTTTCACCTCTCACAATACCTGAACCATTACCAACCAATATTTCACTTTCAGCATTATGTATAATATTCTGAACTGGAGATTTTCCAGAAACCTGTTCTTTTGAAGTCATAATTGGAGCAGCTAAAACTTCCAGTGTCTCATTTCTTTTATTACAATCCCCATCCTGATCTTTTTGTTCCTTATCTGCATTATTAACTTCCTTTTTCAATCTACATTTACTACTGTCATGTCCTAAAACACCACAATTACTACATTTAATAGGTTTCCACTCATATTCAATCCGCTGCAAATACACAGCTCCAGATTCCTCCTCTAAAATTATATGATCCGGAAAATTTCCCTTTATATCCATTTCAACTAGTAACCTAGCATACCCAAGCCTAGTTCTATTCAATGTACACTGATCAACATATAATGGATACCCACAAACAGACCCTATACGACTTAGCATCTCCAAACCCCAAAATTCCCAAGCTAAACCAGTAAGCTTAATCAACACTGGAACCCTCAAAAGAGACTCCTCAGTATACGACATCCTTTCACTCCAAACCCTCAACACTAATGGTTTTCTATTAAACGTATATGGTCCCTCAGCCAAAACTGCATCTCTCCCTATCTCATCTTTAAACAGAAAACCAAAAACATTGAACTTAATCATATGAGCTGAGATTAATCCATACCTCCTCCAACGATTCATCGCAAATCCTTCAATTCGCTTGAATTGTGGACTATCACCAATTACACTTTCAATAAGTGTGAATCTCCAACGTTCTGCTTCCGATTTAACTTCTTCAGAGCTGATTCGAACACGACTCTGCCCATCCTTAATCCCTGGAGTGACAAAGTGTAAACCACTCGAGACAGTCTTCAATCGATTATTGCCCAAATCTTCTTCCCATGATTTTTGAGCTTTCGATGTTGGAATCTCAGCCTCAGATTTCTCTATTACTCTCATAAACACTTTATCTTGCTTCAATCTTCCTTCAAAGTTATCAAATCTAGAACTCAATAGCAGATCTGACCGAATCTCATCCCTACTACTTTGTTCACCGCCAATATTTTGCTCTTGAATCAAAGACTTTTTCCCATCTTCTTCATTATCTCCTTGATTCGTCACAACAAGAGAAACAGCAGACTCGGATACACGTGACTTTTCTATCTCTAATTCATCCAGATCTTCTACTTCTAAAGATTCAGAACTTCTGTGTGATACAATACCTCGACCCCTACCTCTAGCGACGAGACCACCTCTCCGACTTCCCCTCACCATGGAAACGGCGTAAGAAAGCAGCAGCTTTAGTGAGCGCCGAGAGAGAAGCAACTAGGAGAAAACATCGCTTACTTAATGAATATCTTTGTTTTTTTTTTTTTAATTTTATTAAGTCGTTAATTTATTTTAAAAAATATACTTTGTTTTGATCAAAGAATTTATTTTAAAATTTTAGAATTTTAATTTAATAAAAATTTATTTGTAATTTTTAAACTCCAAGTAAACTTTACCAAATAATGATAGTAGTAATATAAAAAAGCATTTGATAAATCTAGTAAATACACTTAACCCTAGATACATGAGCTTTTAATAATAATGAGAATAAAACTTGAATTCTAAATGATAACTTATTTCGACATAAAAATTGCAGCAAGTTCCTAGTATGTGCATATGGCGTAGCCACCATACGTTGAATGTGTAGATATATACCCACCAATAAATGAGTGGTCCAAATAAACGAATTATGAGTCGGTCAAAAACATCACATCTTCTCTCTTCATATTTTAAAAAATATTTCTTAACATTGCAGGATAGTTACTGATATAAGTATATTTTGCTTGAATTTCTATATTATTAATTAAATAAGGTGCGAGTTGAGGACGAAATAAAAGAAGATTTGGTTTCTGAATAGAATTTTTTTTTTTATTTTTTATTTCATCCGAAATTTTTCGGACAAATATTAAAATATGTCATTCGAAATATTTAGTAGTTATAATTTTTTTCGGACGAATTCATTTAAAATTATTTTTTAAATTTTGAATGAAGTTTATTTTATATATTTTACTTAAGATTTTAAATTTATTGTCGATCACCTTATTTTAAAGGAATAGAATAATTCTCGACTTTTTGTACTTCAAAAGAAGTAAAACAATTTTTCGAAATTTTTTTATCTATTTCTATATCTTTCTCTGTATAAATAATCAAAATCTTAAATAAAATAAATAAATAAATAATTGAAAAAAAATAGCAAAAATCCAACCTGAAAAAAACATAAATTTTATGTAAAATACATTATATAGTTTGATATTTAGCTATATTAAATTTTAAAAAAATAATTAGTTATAAAAATTTTGGTTGTGTCACAGCTGACGTGATATTACCATAAAAATGTTATAAATTTTTTATTGATAAACCGTTTAACAATTGTCGTCTTTTTGATAATTTTTAAATATTTAATCAAAATTAAATTCTAATAAATTTATAAATATAAATAATAAAAATGATAAAAGTTTAAAATACTAAAAAGTAATTTTAAAAAATATATTTTTTTAAAAAAAATTATATTAATATAAAAATTTGAATACTCATTTTTAAAATTTATTACGAATATTCAAAATATATAATACTAAATTTTATTTTTTAAATATTATCCACCAATAGAAAAATTGATTCACATGAAAGCTCTAACACAAAACCCAGAATAGTGTGAATGTATGAGACAAACTTCAGAATTCGTTTTACATGTAAAACATATTCTATATATTCTTTTCTTCAATATTACGGGATCCAAGTCAAACGTGTCTCACTATCTACCAAACCATATATATGTGCCACTTTTTAATTAATCCAACTTTCACTTTTCTTCCAAACTTATATTCATTTTGCACCACCTGAAGTACTGTATAATACATTTCAAGTTTACATATATAGTTGGTTGGGAGGTAAAATCCAATGCCACGTTAGTGATGTAAGAGACCATATCTTATATGTATTTATTTAAAATTTTTTATTAATATAAATATTTTTTTGGATAATAATATTAAAAAGATAAATCCATATGAAATATATATATATATATATATTAATTCGGAGCCACTCTACTAACTCCCATATTATTAATATGATATTTACCGATTTCGGTTCAAGGTTAAGACCGTACGAATTTGTTTTGGGATTACCTTATATACATATAAGTCACTATTCTCTTGTATTACCGATGTGGTATTGGGTTTGACACCCCCAACAATCCCTCTCTTCAAATTAAGGGTCACATTGTCTCCCTTCGAGTTAGTCCACCGACCATTCGTTGTAATTCACTGGTCCATCGATCATTGGTCTCTCCTTGAGATAATCTACCGATCCGACGAATCATCTTATACCGCCGTCATTAACTAACGGGACTCGTCGTCTGACACCAAATTATAATAGAAACACTTTCGATACAAGACACACCACAAATTTAATCATGTTGTTGGAAAAATTCTGCTAGCTTTGATACCACTTATTGAACAAATTAGTGATCCATTGCAGCAGAGATGAGTATTGGTAACTACAGAGTAAATAAACATACGCAATATAAGAAAATAGAGATAGAAAATAAGACACAAAATTTTATATGGAAATCCAAAACGGGAAAAAACCACGATCGTCAGGACGACGAGAGACTAATTCACTATGTAACAATAGATAAACAGTTACAATCAGAATACCACTCTCTTAATCCCTAACCTAATTACATTGGTCATAGTCTCACACAAGCTCTCCTCAATGACTCTCACAAGATATTAGGACTCGATTATAGAACTCAAGATTTTCATGGTCTCCATGGTTCCAAGTCCATATTGGGCACTTCCAAAATCTATCCAACTAGATTTATATTGTTCTCTCACGATATCTAATAATAGATAAAAGCACCATATTTATAGCATTAGGTTACTTTATCACAAGTAATCCTAAACCGTTAAGAAAACCTTTTCCTATTTAGGATTCTCAATGATCTCTTTCCTAATTAGAATCATCTGTAGGAGATACCATTCCTAATCAATATATGACACTTCCAAAATTGTCTTCGAGTTTTTTTTCAAATTTCCAAATCAATTCTTGATACCAGAGTATACTCGAATTCTCGTCACAATCCTAGCAAATCACCCATTAACGAGAACTCCCTTTTTCCCTTTCCGATGACCAAAATTCAATAATAGAGTAATCATACCCCACCATGAAGGTATACCTACTCAGGTATGATCCATTCCAAGACAAACCACTCAAGAACCATAAACCCAAGATTTTCTTTTCTCGACATATGTCGAAACACTTGCTGAATAAACTATGGTGCAGCTTCCTTCATCAGCTTTTAGGAAACTCCTTAGTCATCGACATACTTTCCACCACACCCACATCTATGCTGACCAGATGACTGTGCATTTGTGGACACGCTAGAATTATTCCATTTTTATCATGACAATCTTGATGGTTTAAAATATGCCATAAGAACACCTATCCCAACGTACAGTCGAAGCCAATCGCTCATAAGTCCTTCTTTATTCGAGTTCCCTAGTCAATTGACCAAAATTTTCAGCCCACAAATATCCCAAACACCACTAGTCAAACCCTCAATTTAATTTTAACTATTTGATCAGACTTGAATCTTTGACCACATCTTTTGATCTTTACTTGCGTTAATAGAGAAATAAAAAAGTTTCAAAGTTACCTTACCAACACAATCATCCATGTCGTAGATCACCACTGAAATCGCTCAAAAACTACCATCAAAACTTTTTCATATCTACGACCAATAGAGACTAGGTCTTGACAACACTTGCGGATTTTTTTTAGCTTTGACTTTTTTTTTTCTTCCGCAACTAGCTCCAAAATCGATCAGAGAAATAATTTTTTTTTAAACTTCCAGAAACTTCAGAAGCTTTATCCATCCTTCAAAACCTTTCGCTTTCATCTTACCTAAACCTCACATGCTTACTTTGACCATATTGCTAGCTCATGAACCAAAAGCTCTGATACCAGTTGTCAGGAAAACTCGACTAACTCTGATACCGTTTGTTGGACCTTCTAAAGCCGCTCCACTATTTCTCATATTAGTATAATATTATCCGTTTTACGTCAAGTCCAAGACTTCACAAATTGTTTTTAAGTTCCACCACCCAAAAAGTCTCACACACTAATAAAGTTCTATAAATAAAACAATGTCGGCCTATTCTCTCTTAAATTTCTCATATGAAAACAAATAAGTATAAAAATTGATATGAAAACGACAAAAAGACCACTATATAAACTTATTTAAATGTAACATCACTAAACCAGTCACTCACCACCTTTTTGAGCCCTATAAATACCCAACCATCTTCACACCTTTCTTCACAAACCCACCCCATCTCTTCTCTTCTCTTCTTCATAACACAACCAACCAACCAACATGTCCATCATCTTCAAGCTTCTAGTCTTCACAAGCTTTGCTTTCATGCTCTTTTCTACCATCCAAAGTCGCATTTTGGATCCCACAATTTCCAAAATAAGTAAAGAAAAACAACATATGATTGACCAACATTTCATTTCTAAAGAAGGTCAAAATGGTGCATTGATGGAAGATGCAAAGAAGGTGTTCAAAGACAGCGTTCAAAGACAAGAAGCTCTTGGTAGGTTTTTTCAATCCAAAAGAGTCAGTCCTGGTGGACCTGATCCTCATCATCATAAGCTATTGTTATGAATTTTAATTATTAGAGTGTAGATTATCGTCATCAATTTGGTCACATTTTGCTTACCATTTTTGGCTGATAATCATTGTTTTTAATATTCATTCTTGTATTAATAAAAAAGAAAAGTTTAAATTTTATGGTTTAAGTATTTTTATTTATTTTTTATTATATCCAACTCATATTTGTGTATGAAAATTAAACTAAATTATCCAGATAATTATCCAGAATATAAATATTACTTTTAAAACATGTTGATACAAAGTGGTGCTATACATGGCATTAATAATCTCGGTGGGTTTTCCATCAGCAAACAGAAATTTCATTGGATCGATTTAACTTCAATATTTCTTCACACCAAAATATTTGTTATTTAATTTTATCTAATTTTTAATGAATTAACAGCAGTCTTGTTATTATTATTATTTGATTCACAGAGTGAGGTTGATGGAGAATATACTAAAAGAAAAGATATTAGTAAATCGTACTAAGAAGATATTGAAATTGAAAGAATGTGAAGGCACTTTGACTTTTGTTTTTATGATTAAACTAATGAAAAAAGCACCTTCACATCATCCTATATTCAATTTCACTTTCAATTTATTCTATAAAGTGCTCCAAAATGGGACCTGCAATTCATCAACATTAAACAATAAATAGGATCATACTTCTGACCAGAATTATAAAGCTTTTTCAATATTTATTTATTTATTTCAACCATATTAACAAAAAACCTAATTTGTATATAACAAATGTGACATGTCATGAGTGGGACTTGACTCACACACTCTCTTCAATGGAATGTACAAATTCAATAGTTTTTTTATATAATGCTGTCCATTTTTTTTAAAATTAATTAAAAATTGAATCAAGAGGACCAAAAAGCTGGTTATATAAGTTTATGTTCAATAGTGATGATGATAATTGACTTGTAATGAAAATGGTAGAAATTATGATGAGTCCATTTAGGTTGATGAGAAGAGAAGTGGGCAACTTATGTGGAGTCTACTAAATTATAAACTTGAGTTGAGCTGAGTTGAGAGAGAGAAAAAAAAGTCGGCTTTGGTCAACAAAAAAGTGCTTTTGCACAATCACCTTCTACTATTTTATTAATTGATAAAAGAGATTATGGGGTTGTTTGATTGTTGGATGCTTAATTTGGTGGATATATTATTAAATGCTTTTAGTTAAGGTTTTAGTAGGTATGTATTGCGTTAGTTTAGTTTAAACGTATAATGTTTACACTAATGATGTTATGGAGAATTAACTTAGTAGAGAAACCTAATACCTAACATGGGGAGATAATAATAAACACGAAAATGTAAAACAAGTTTAATTAAAGTGAAAAAGAAAAAGGAAATATATGGAGGGAGGGATTGTCCACGTGACAGGTGTTATTTTAAAGTCAATATAATTATAAAGCACACAAATTGTCCCATGTCTACCGGAGGTGTGAAATGATATTGATTGGGAGGAAGTGAGGAAGCTAACATATCCCAAACTCTATTGTTGTTGATATCAATCATATATTATGCTGCCTTGACATCTTTTAACTCATTTGAGAGTCTGTAAAAAGCAACAAACGACCATCATCAACCCACACACACACCGAACCAAGAATCTCAGACACTTATCTCTCTCTTCCAAATCAGTCTACTTCCAAAATGAACCTTTTCAATTTCCGCATTGAGACAATTAAGACAAGATGAAATTAAAAATAGGTCAGAAAATTAAAATTTCTGCGGAGAATTAATAGCCTATATTATTGGGCTGTAAAACCCAGTACCACATCAGTACTATAGAAAAATATTAATTTGTATATAAAGTATTAAGAGAACTTTATTAATATGAGGTGTTTTGGATGGTGGTACTCAAGAATAAATTCATGCGGGCTCGATCTTGACCCAAAACAGATAATATCATATTAATGTGGGAGGGTCCAACAAGTGGTATCAGATATGGAGTATGGTGGTTAGGCAGTGGGTACCGTTGGGTAGTAACAGCAGTACAAGATGATTTATCTCGAGGGGAGGCTACGCGATATGTGATCCTTGGTTTGAAGGATCGTTGGACTAACTCAATGAGAGGCGATGTGACCCTTGGTTTGAAATGGAGGATTGTTGGGTATGATGCCTTGTATATAAAGTATCCAGAGAATTCTATTAGTATGAGGCATTTTGGGTAGTGGTACCCAAGAACGAATCCGTGCGGGCTCGGCTCTGGCCCATAGCGGACAATATCATACTAATGTGGGAGTTGGGGAGCGGTTCCAGAGGGTCCTACAAGTGGTATCAAAGCCTATTTCAGATATGGAGTCCGTGATAAGATCCGTGGGGTGCCTAGTGGCGAAAGTCTTCCTGATAATATGGTGTTCAGGCAATGGGTCCAGTTGGGTAGTAACGGCGGTACAAGATGATTTGACGGGTTGGTACATTATATTAAGGGGAGGTCGGTGACCGACGGGCCAGTGAATCATCTCGAGGGGAGGCTAACATGTGATCCTTGATTTGGAGGATCAGTAGACTAACTCGTGGGGAGGCGATGTGACCCTTGGTTTGAACGGGAGGATTGTTGGGGTATCAAACTCAATACCACATTGGTAATACAAGAAGATAATGACTTGTATATAAAGTATCAAGAGAACTCTATTAGTATGAGGCTTTTGGGTGGTGATACCTAAGAACAAAACTTTTACTTATAAAAATTTCAAATCATCATTAAATATAGTAAAATTTTATTAAAAAAATATAAATAATTTGTGTTATATTATAAATAAATTAAATTATATAATAAATATACATCATTTTTATTCACCAATTTTATACTTCCTCCGTTTTTTTTTAATTGCTAGACTTTGGTATGCACGGTATTCAATGCTTAATAATACATGATTAAAAATTATGAGAATTTTATAATTGAAATATAAACATTAAGACGAACAAAATAAAATCTCACTTGATTATATTTTTCCTTATACATAAATAACAATACGTAAAATAAGATGATGGATGAATAGTGTTTGAATAGTACGTATAGCAACAATTAAAAACATTAAATATACTATTTATTTTAATTTTAGTGGTATAATATAGTCATAAAAAATCATTTTCATTTTAAAGAATTACTTTATAAAATTTATAAATTATTTTAATTTATAATTAATTAAAAAATAATAATATTTATATAATTTATTTATTTTTAAATTTGATTAAAAGTATACTTATCATACCCCGTTTCCGGACCCCTAGATTATGAAAGTTGGCTCCGTCTCTGGTTCAACCCTAACCAGAAGCGGATAATATCATAATAATGTCAGAGTTGGGGTGTGACTTTGGAAGATCCAACATATTTATCTTTCCAAAATCTATCACTAAGTAGAATGCGAATTAATCATAAGAATGGAAGTGTAAGGATGTATCTTCTAATGTCTCTTCGGAATGTGGACAATTTTGAACTTAAGGCCAACTACGGAACAAATGAATTTCCAAATTCATAGTTATTAATAATGATTTTTTTTTGTCACAGGAACAACACTATTTGGATCAACTTTAATAATCCCTTAAATATGCAACATGATTTTTGTAATATTTGATGGATCGGGTCGGCCCGGTTTGATAGTCTTAACTATACTTTTAGTTAACTAGACTATCCTAAACAATAATCATGTTTCCTTCACCTTAGTACTCGAACCCATAATTTACCATATTAAGTATCATACAAAAATAAGTTGAGTACCAATTAAATTACTGGTTTAGTTGGTATTTAGCATATTTGTGCATAGAAGTAGCAGATCATTCGGGTTGTTACAATTTTTCAAAATCTTTACTTTTAGTCACTAATGTTTCTCCACACAATAATAATTGAAAAATATCTTTAATATTTGAGAAAGCTATTTTTGGAAAAAGTACAAAAACATACTTGATAAAGCCAATTCTTAAAGCTAATGACAAAAAACTTTCCATCTTAAAAATAAGAAATTGATTTAGAATTATACATATAATTTAATCCTAGTAAATATTCAATTAAAAATTTTATTTAAATTTTTTTTAGAGAAAAATCTCGATAAAAATAAAGAATATTTTATAATTTAAAAAGTTAAAGGAAAAAAACCCATTAAAATCTAGTAAATTACTTTCTATAATAATTAATAGCGACCCTTGATGCAAGGGAAAATATCCCAAATAATTTTCCACGTTCATAGCCATTACTTCATTAATTTTAAAAAAAAAAAAATCAATGTATCATGTGTAAACTGAATATGTATAATAGAAGGATCCGTCGACCATAACAATTATGTTATGGGTAAAGTTGTGGAAGAGAACAGCATGCAAGATTTGTCGCGAGTGACGTCTGCAAAGTGAATTGAGTATGAACATATACTTCTAAGATTTTCACATGAGATTTCTTGTAATGATGATGGCGGCTCTCAAATAAAATATTCTCAATTTCTTAATTTGGCAACGTGCCTTTCCAATTAAAATTTGGTAAAGAATATAATGTTATTTTATCAGTAAAATAAAATAAAATATTTTTGATATATATAAATTACTTGTTTGATTATAATGTATGTAGGATAAAATTATATACTATTAAATATATTTAAATAAATTTTAAATTTATTTTAAAAATAATTTGTTTCATGGATCATTTTTAATTTTATTTTTTTTTTAATATATATAAAAATTTTAATATATTTATTTAAAATACATATTTTTTTTAATTTTTTAAAAAATTTTAAATAATTAATTTATTTATTTAAAAGTAAATAAGGTTATTTTATTTATTTATTAAAATAAGTATAATATTAACACGGTAGTATAATCATGTTTCAAAATATTTAGTACTAATAAAATTGCATAGATAGAACAATTGATTAAATTTTATGTATTTATATGTATATATTAAAATATTTTATTTAATAATTATAAATATTATTTTCTGAATGTATGAATCTTTACACTTTTTTAAAGATTCATATATTTGATATTAATATATCTCACTTTGATCAAAACCTTAATGATAACAAAATTTATGAAGATTTTAGGCAAAGATTTGGTCCCAAAGAAAAGTGAATGGCTTTCCGCTGTTATAGAAATTGCATATACTTTACACGTGATAAATATACACACACCCACATAATTCCATCTTTTTATAACTGCAAACACATTTAACCACTAATTAATTCATACACAATCTCTAAAAAGTCATATCTTTTTTCTTTTAGAGATTTGCAACATCATCATTTCTTTGATCCAATTCTATATTTTCTTTTACACACCATTACTTTTACTTATTTTAATTTCGTGCATGGCTGCGACCATATTGTTCTACTTCAATATTAAATTTCAATATACATATTTCTTGTCATTACATTTATTTAGAGTTATGTACGCGGTCATTTGGATCTACAGACGAATTTGATCTAGATTGGTTGAATAATTTAGGAATAAATTGAAAACGATTGAATGGGCAAGATTATATAATCTAAAAATTGCTAGATGGATTTTTTAAAGTTTAAAATACCATTATAAGTTTACTTTAAAAATTATATAAAATCAAATTTTTAAAAGTTTGATTTTCAAATTATAGGTCAAGTTTTCTAAAATACTTCTGAATTTTTTACAATTGACAGATACGTGAATTATGGTCACAGTCGGTGAATAAGTTATAAAGTGAAAACTAATGTAAACTTTTATAAACAGACCTACAATTATATATTAAATTTTTTATGATTTAAAAACAAAAGATAAATAAAAATAAGATTTTAATTGTTGAATCCGCTTGGATGATCAGTTAGACATGGGAGCAGCAGAACAGAATGACTATTGAAATAATTAAGCTTAATTAAAATGGTTTTCTCAACAACAATTTTTTGTTTTTTCAGAATTCTTTCAAAGTGCTTTTGAATAATGAGAATTCCATCGGCTCAAATGGTTCATGTGGTATTGTTTTTAGGATATAATCTCTTCTGAATGAGAAACTTTAAAAAAAAAAAAAATTTAATAAAAAAATTTCAAAATTGGTTAATTCGTCTATATATTAGAAAAAAATAGAATTTCTATTTAAAAAGTTGTTCTGATGAGTCTGTATCACCAATTTTATTGGACGTGATTTTATTGTTTGGTGTTTAGACTGATCCGCCTTATACGACCACTACAATATAGTGCATGTAATTGATCATAATATGAGAAGGTGGTGGCACGTTGTGTGTAGTGAATTTAACGTTTTTATTATTAGGTAAGTGTCGTATTGGAAAATACAGGCCCATCACAACATTATGCATTTGATATTTGTGAAGAGAAATTGAAGTAACAATTGATTGGAATATAGCCAAATATAATTTCGATAAGTGGTCTAAATTGTAGTTGAATTTTGAAGCCCGAGAAGTGTGTAAAGGTGGTTCTCAAGAGGGTTTTCATTTGAGATGACTCACCATCTTATCACTTTTTACTAAATTTAGTACACATTGTTAAAAAATATAACATTTCTCTTAAGTCTTAAAGTCTAGTCTAGAACATGTGACAACTTGTGTTTATGTTTTGCACTTTAACATTAGGGTCATGTTGATAATGGACCCATATCTAACCCTAATAGCCAAATTATAGTATTCATGTGTTGGGGTCAATAGATATGAAAATATCTTTATGGAAGATTCATAATTTGTCTTGTCTTTTCATGTGAAAATTATCCATGGATAGAATATATATAATCCACCACTATTTTACCATGAGAATGACATTTTCTTAACAAAATAGAAACTCTAGTTTTACCTATTTATATTACAGGATACTTTTCTCTCTTCTTTGCCGACTAGGGTAGTGACGGATTATGTAGAAATTCCTTAACATTCTAGGCTTTAAAACATACATGCATCTATGTAGAGCCTTTGGACCAACTCCTCAATTTCCATAATTTTCATCACGAGTAATCAGACTCTGTATCACTATTTGACGGAGCTCTCTATTCACTAAAAAATAAGATCCGTTACTAAATAATTATAACATCAAAAATTTATTCGTTAAACTCATCTAATTACCATCATAACAGGAAAACTTTCGACATAAAATACATATTAAATACGAATCTAATTGTGAATTTTATTACGAATCACTTATTAGATCCTATAACCGTACATTGCACATTAATATTATATTATCCAAACTAATTTATTTGGTACAAATTTATTCATACACACCTCTCGAAACAAATCATATTATATACGCAATATACGCTGTGGTATTGGATTTCACATTCATCTAACATCACCATCTATGAAAACAAAAGCCAAATACGAACCTAAATACTTCTAAATGAAAAACAAGCAACAAGCAAAAAGGTGATCACATTATAATGGACCATTTCTCTTACATAGAAGAGTTAAGTGGTGAGTGAGTAAGCACATAAAACACATGTATAGTGCATACATGCCAACCCTAAGTTTCTACATGGAACATGTAATTTGTTCAAAAGGGGTCCATGTCCATCCCCGTCCCCATGAAAACTTATCAATCTAATGTCACATTCAAACCTCCTACCAACCAAATGTGTAATAGCAATAATTGCACCAAGGAATTTTCCAATCAATCATGCTCTCTAACTTATCTCATCTTTTTCATATGGATAAGATATCTTCATACATAATCCAATCTCTTCATAAACACATCAATTTATTACTTCTAAACATTATTTGATTGCCCTACTCATTCAAATGAATTGTTTTTGTCTAACACACTTAACTACCAAAATTGAGAAACAAACAAAACCCTAACAAGAAGCCAAATCTAAGTAGAGTCAATGACTCAAAAACAAATCTCAAATGGACACTAGAGAACAAAATAGACAAGCTGTGTTGAACTTAAAAAAACACCCATTTGGCAGCTATCCAAATGAAATGATACAAAACCACCTGGTGTTAATGGAGATTGATGTCAAGAAAGCAATAATTGCCATGTAAATTTTACACACAAGACAAACCACTTGAAAGTTATCTGCTTATGTGTTATCTTCCAATACTCTTTTGTCTTGTTTCCAACAAAACACCTTATATAAGAAGGCCATTTCTTGTGCAATAAGCTACTTCGCTTCCCATTCTTACATGGCTAATTTCTCAAACTTGAAATTTTTTTTTGCATTCATAGTCATGTTGTTGATGTTTTCATCAACGTCTGAGGCAAGAGTAGCTCAGAAGATCAACAGTAAGGCTATTCTAAGCCGATTAGGGTATGATGTGTCGAAATTCGAATTCTATGCAAGGAGGATGCTCAACTCTGATCCTACTAGAGTTTCCCCGGGTGGTCCTGATCCAGGACATCACTAGATACATGTCAGCATTGATTTGGTATGGAAATAATAAGGATTTGGATGTTTCTTGCATTGGAAGAAACTGTAAAACCTATCATTAAAGTATACTCATTGTGTCATTGAAGTATATATGAACATGTAGTGTACTCATTGTCTCTCAAGTTTTGTTTACTTTTAGGGAATGTACTGCAAGATTTCACATTAGGAATCAAAACTTGTAACCCAAGTAATCATTCAGAGGTTGGATGGCTTTGAGTGGAGAAGTCTGTTGAAGCTTAATGTTACTGTACTGTACATTGAGTGCATTATTGATATGGATTTGTTTCCATTTCTATGATAATGAATGCTGATTAAGAACCCAAACTGTTGATGGATGCATACAAATGGCCAAAACCTTAAAGAAAGAACTTAGATGTCGTCAAGACAGGTGAACACAATCCAAGCAAGTGTTGAGATACAAATCTGAGCAATCTATCATAGATTGTATTCAATCCATTAGACTAATTGAGGAACATATAATCCAAATAACAGAGACAACTAATAGTCTTCCTATGCTCTCATATAATATTGTATGTCTTTCGGGTACTTTGTGATTATAAAATTCACTCTCGTAATATCATTTTCCACTAAAAATTACACTCATAAATATTATGTAATATTTAAATTTAAGACGGATGTGAGGTGTGTCAGAAGGTATATATGAAATTACTATAAATTGGTTAATTATATCTTAATTTCAGGTGCAGGACAGAGGAATATAATATATATTTAATATATATGTATATATATAATAATAATTTTTATATAAAAATTTATAAATTTTAATTTAATTGTAATATAATACATGATTTTTAAAAATTATGTACATTTGCTTCGGATTTTCAATTAAATATTAGATTAACATTTCGAAGAGTTACAGTGGTTAGTTATTAAATTAACTTTCACATAAGTTTTTGTTACGTGTGGTACAAATTAATAAGAAAATCAACACAAATACTTTATGTGGAATTCAATGTAGAAAAAATCACGGTCGGCGACAATGAGAAAAATTCGGTATGATCAGCCAATAGTATTAAATAATCCTTTGGTGACAAAAGTTTAAAGAGGATAAACAATGAAGGAATCACCTGAAACACTCTCTCAATTATAATGTAACTAGGGCTCTCAGAGTGGGTGAATGGTGAATGAATAAACCTCTTGAAGGAGTTTATATTTATAGACTAAAAATAATAATTACTTGTTGCACACACAACAACATAATTAATTTGTGGAGCAATTCAAAAAAGATCTTACTTGCACACCAATCAAAGAATTTATTTTGTCAATATTTTAGGACACAAATCTAACAATTTCTACCTCAGACCAAAATCCATAAAAGAGCAAATAACATCATCAAAGACCAAATTTTCCATAAGGGCAATCATTTAGAAAGAATACCAGCTAAGTCCACATAGTGTTGGAAGTTAGGAAAGGAAGTGACTTGGTTAACATATTAGTCATATTCTCTTAAGTATGAAACGTCTTAACATAATATCACCAGCTGCGATAGTGTCTCTAATAAAGTGGTATCTCAAGGAGATATGCTTAGTTTTAGAATGAAATGCATCGTCATTATGAGATGAATAGTACTCTGACTATCTGAAATTACAATGATTGAACCCTGTGAAATAGCAAGTTCAAGAACAAGACCATTCAATAATAAACCTTCTTTTACACCTTCTGTAGCCGAAATATATAATGCCTCTATAGTAAATAATGCAGTAATAGACTGAAGTGATGCTTTCCAAAAGATAACACTACCACTTAAAGTGAAGATGTAACCAGAAATAGACATTCTCTTGTCGAGGTCACCTCCATAATCAGAATCAACATAAACATCACAGCTAGATGTCTTACTTCTATCAAACACTAACCCGAAATCAATTGTACCTTTCAAGTAATGAAGAATCCATTAATGACATTCCAATGATCTTTAATAGGATTGTGCATATAGCGCTTGTATGTCAAGTCTAGTCTAATGCACACTATTGCATATCAAACTATCAACAACGTTATAATTGCCTATGTTGAATCTATTTAGAACATTTTTAATATACTTCTTTTAGGATAGATAGAACTTCCCAGCTTGGCAATCTCTTTCAATCTCCATATCAAGAATCTTCTTTACTACACCAAAATTTTTCATCTCAAACTTATCACTAAGTTGATATTTCAATTTGTTGATTACTGACATAACTGTAGAGGTAATAAGCATGTCATCTACATAGAGCAACAAATATACAAAAACACCACAAGAAAATTGTTTAAAATATAAGCAATTACCATAATTATATTTACTATAACCATGTCCAATCATGAAGGCATCAAACTTCTTATACTATTGCCTAGGAGCTTGCTTAAGCTCATATAATGATTTCTGCAAGTGACAAACAAGTTGCTCATTACTTGGAATAACAAACCCTTCAGGTTGCTTCATATATAACTCTTTCTCTAATTCACCATGAATAAAAGTTATTTTAACATCAAGTTGTTCTATCTCCAAATCAAATAGAACAACAAAAACAATAAGCATTTAATGGAGATATGACGAACAACTGGTGAAAAACCTCATTAAAATCAATACCTACCTTTTGACTATAGCCTCGAACTACTGCGCTTTCCACCTTGCCTTTTCAACCCTAGGGATGCCTTCTTTACACTTGTAGATCCACTTGCAAGCCAAAACCCTTCGATCTTTTGGTAGTTCACAAAGGTCCTAAGTTTTATTTTTATGTAAGCTCTCCATTTCTTCTTGCGTAGACAAGATCCACTGAGATGAACTAAAGCATAACATAACCTCAGTAAAAGAGGAATGATCAACTACTTCAGGAATGTCTTCAGCCACTGTTAGTGCATAAGCAACAAAATTATCATCAGCATATCTAGTAGGCTAGCGAATCAGTTTCCTCAGTCTATCATCTATAATAGAGTGAGCTTCATCTATTGGTGTGTGAGTAGTAGACTTGGACTCAGACTCAATAATAAGCTCCTCACTGTTGGGGTGAAGAGCAGTAGAACTAGGATCATTCTTAACTTCAACTTTCACTATTCACTACTGATGAGCTTGGAAATTGGTTGAAATTAGTATGAATTCAGTTTGATTTTCCTTAAAAAATGCACATATTTGAGACGCTTTCACTTATTTTTAGGCATAAATCTTAACTTGGGGACTTAAAAACATTAAGGAAGAAAAGCGAAGATTTTGGAGCAAAAAAGGATAAAAAAGATGTGAAAAAGGGCATGAGAGCAGGGTCACCAAACTGCATACCGGAATGATTACCGCATTACAGCCCGGTAACAAAGGTTCGTTCTAAAAGAACCTCTCTATCCAAATTAGATACCGAGTTGTATATTAAATTACAATTTGGCATTGGAAGAGAAAGAAACTGAAACCTCTTTGTCTAAATTCGCTTCCGGGCTGTGTACCGAACTACCATTCTACATTGGAAGATCAAGAAGAAAAAACTCTCTATCTGAATTCAATACTGGACTTGATATCGAATATAGCTCAGTATAGAAGATGAAGAGAACCAGATTTTCTCTGTCCGAATTCAACACCGAGCTCCATTTCGCAATATAGTTTGGTATCGTCCTTTGAAGAGTAGAAACATTCTCTGTCCGAGCTTATTACCAAATTCCATATCGAATTAAAGCTTAGCAAAATACTTGAATAAAAGTAATGCTCTCAGTCCGAGCTTCATACCGAATTGGTGACGGGTGTCGAATCCGTCAATATAAATTTAACCTGCAATACAAATAAACTTGTAGTAAACAGGGTCGATCCCACAGAGAACGGTTATCAATTGTGTATTGTATACTGACCAAGTAATGTAAATGGGGGTTTGAAAAGTGAATTTGGACTGAATGCTAAAAACACAAAATATTAACAATCAAATATATTAAAAGACCCAGCTAACCGATCATTTAATTAATGTGTTGATCATTGATTCAAAAGATATCTCTATCGATTTTAATAACCACAGTTATAGTTATTGACAACGTGCTTAACAACCAATCTTTTCCTTAGTTATTAGACTGACCGGGTACGACCCTTCGAATCAATCACTAATCTAACACGTAGATTGCAATATGAACTAGAAAAGACCTATGGTCATAGCCAATGAATCAGTACGACAGTTCTTGAACTATGATTGTGGAACCTCAACACTACCTAGGTCAGATTAATTACGAATTATCTAACATGTAGTATATTAGTCTACTCAATTAACCAATCGCGCGCTTAATCAATTAATCAAATAAAACTAACATGACCTTAGCTATGGGCACAGAATGACCTTAACTATGGGCACAGAGATTACACAAATATTAAAAGATAAAGCAACGAAGCAAAGATCTCACAACACGAATTAATTAAATCAATCGTTTAGCTGGGCAGACTAGTTTAGCACCCCATGGGCGCAATCAACATCATTGTCTAAAATAAAAACTAAACGTACAAAAAGAAGAAAACAGATAGAAAAACTAAAGATGATTCCTTCTCCAAGTATTTTCAGAAAACTAAAAGATCCTCCAACTATCTGTTCTGCAGAGTAAATATACTCCGTTAAGAAAAATAACAAAACCCATAAAATCTCCTCAAAATCCTCTCCAGTATAATCTCTGATTTAACTTTTGAAAGATGTGAAAGTTTGTCTTCAATCCTTGACTTTCTGCATTTTTGGTCTTTAATCCCAGAAATCTTTATAATTTGCACAAAATGCCTCCAAACTGTTCATATTCACAAAATAGGGCAAATTAGTGTAAAATCACAATAATGTCCTCAAAATAACTAATGAAATAGTGCATAAATGTTGCACATATGGTGCTTAGTCAAATTCGCCCACACTATCTTATACTTGCCCTCAAGTATGCCCATAACTCACTCTCAAAAGAAAAATCAAGTGGTCTAACAAAACTGTCTGCCAAAAAGTAATCAACCATAATCCACGGTGCCCACAAGTAACTCAAATCACCAAAAACATGAAAAATGAAAGACAGAGAGCTATCATGTATTAAGCACACAAACTTTAATTCTATCTTTGATTAGAGCAGATGCAAAGACAGCAAGTGATAATTCGCAAAAGAAATCACTTATACCAGCGCCACAAGCAAATATAAAAGACAGTCAAATTATTATACACAACTAAAGCAGCCAGCAAAATAAAACAACTTTATTAGACACTGGTCGGGTATCTCTCTTTCTCTCTTTCTTTATTTCTCTTTTTTTTCTTCTTTTTTTATTTTTATTTTTATTATTATTTTTTTTTTGAGAGAATTTTACCCTAAACAACCAGTGAGACATTTCAAATCAACACTCCCAGTTATTTCCAAGTTTAAAACGGCCCTACAAAGGTACTAAACTCTTTCCAATCACTAGCTTCTCCGTACATAAGCCACTTAAGGAGAACAAGTGCCGTGTCACCTATTCTGGCTAGTGAAAGAAAATGGAAAAACTAAGAATGTGTGACTTTAGTCGGACTGTATTCGGCCCTAATAGGGGAAAATCCTCCTACCACCAGCGGCTCCATACATACAATAACTTAAGGAAGATTAGCGCCGATCCACTAATCCTGGCTGATGATACTGAGTCACATGATCAACGGTTTTTTTTTGAGCTGCCATATTATTTCCTAGCTGACTGGCTCCCTATTTGCAAGTATCTAGCATGGGTGAGTTCTAAATTAAATTATCACAGGCTCTAGAAGCATCTGCTAATGTCTTAAGTACACACAAAAATTAAGTTTCATAATTAAAGCTCCCAAATCAATCAAAAATCATATTACAGGCAATTCAAGTTTGGCACAAAATAGCATATCCAATGGGCATAAGTAAAGTCAGAACACAAGAGAAACAAAAGAAATAGGGAGGAAAAACTAAAATCCCAAAAATAACTAAAATCCCAAAAATTCAAATAACTAAAATAAAATCTAAAAACTTCCTAAAATAAAAACAAAAACAAAAATAAACCTAACAAAGAAGAACGAATTTCCTCCCCCACACTTATACCATACATTGTCCCAATAGAATATCAATCAATCATAAAATAAGCAATAAAATGTAGACACACTTCCCTGAAAATGTAGGTAGAGGAAAAACTAAGCAGAACAATCCCCCACGTAACATTTTCAGCTCTAACTCGTATGAAAATTTTCCACTTTTCTTTACTTCACTTATCAAGCTCCGGATTGTCCATCTGAAAACAATAAATACACACTTCCTTTCCCGGATTTTTCAACTAACTTTTACTAATTTCGGCATTTAAAAATAGTAATGTGTTTTCACCATAAGAAAATAAATCAGAAATTGTACCAAAATTCAGATGCGGCAAACCGGAAGTAGATTGGAATGCAATTGAAGAACTATGATTTAAGGCGGCTGGACTGAATTCTGGCTGTTCTGCTTGAAATTAACTGTGAACAGAATCGGAAGCGATGAATGCCTAGAGAGTGACGAATTGGTTACAACAAAGCGGCGCTGGAGACTGTCGTAGGGGATCTGACTGGAGATGGCGGAGTTGAGCGATTTTGACGGCGCTGGAGAGTTGAAGACAGCGATTTTGGAGGAATCGCGCGTTGGCTGGAGAGCTCGCGGAGAGTCGCGGTTGTCGCGGTTGGGATCGGCGTCTGATGGAGATCGCTGATACGTTGGAGACGCCCGGTGACTGAAAACAGGCGAGAATCGGTAGAGACGACGATGCCTGGAGGAGTTGCGGCGGCTGGAGAAGATTCCGTCGATGACCGAAAGAGAAGAAGCGTCGGAGTCGCTAAAGCGACGAAACGGCAAACGCTAACGGAGAAGCCGACGCTGTCGAAGGTGACTGGAGAAAGACGCGACGGAGTCGCAACCGGCTGGAGGAAGACGATGGTGGCGTGCGGCGGCTAGGGTTCAATGTGACTGTTCACGTGTTTTTTTTTCTTTTTTTAAACTTCTGATTGTTTGTTTTTTATTTTTTTTTTCTGACTTTAATTCCTGCAAAAAGAAAGAAAAATAAATTAGAAATCCTAAAATTATATATATTATTCTAACTATATATTTACTATATGTATGCAAAATATATATTTTTATTTATTTTTTTAAATATCATAATTCAATATTAAATAAAAAGAAAAAAAACATAAAATAAAAATAAAGAAATAAAGTAAAAATAAAATTAAGATTAAAATATATACATATATATTCATTAAAACAAATTAAAATTAAAATAATTGAAAATAAAACAAAATAAAATAAAACAAAATTAGAGAAATATAAAAATAATAATAATAAAAATAAGAAAAAGGAAAGAAAAATAAATAAAAATAAAATAAAATAAAAATAAAACTAAGAAAAATTTGGGTTGCCTCCCAATAGCGTCTTGGTTTTATGTCTCTAGCTAGACACTTCTGAATTTCATCTAACACGAATCGCAGAATTAAGGTGAAGCCAATCTGATATTCCAACCCGAAACCCTTTGTAATATAACTTCAACTGTGGCACCTGCATAACAAAGAGTAATCGTGACTTAGTTATGAGCATAAGAAAAATAGGAATGGTACTTACCCGATGTTGGAACGTTTCTGGTTCATGCCACGTTTTGGTGTCTCCAACCTCAACCTTGCTGAAAGTGTCAAAAATCTCGTTTTCTTCATTGACCTCCTTAGTCTCCTTTCTATCGAGAAATAGAGGTTTGGTTTCCATGATTTTTGGCTCTTCGGGTCTGCTAGGAAAATTTGGTCTGACCTCTAAGGTTTTTGGCTTTTCCAGTACAGCACGGTCATCAGTTCTGATGTTGATTTCTTTTTCCAACTGATCCCATTCTCTGTGGGCATGGTTCTTCCCCTGAGTTAGGATTTCCACGTTAATTTCTTCTTTCAATTTTTCGCTATGGGCACAGGGATCAGTTAGGGTTTCCTTGATTTTTGACTCCTTGGGTATATGTTGGACAACACAATGAGGTTTCACAATTTCTGTCTCTTCTTGTGACATTTGGTCGTGGGCACAGCCTTGCTCATCTGATCCTAGGGTTTCTTCCTGTGACCATTGGTCGCGGGCACAGTCCTTCCCTGCAATTAAGTCGGATGACTCTTTCACACTCATCAACGTCACTGCATCGATGCTCTCGGAATTGATCTCAATTTGCGATGAAGGTTCTACTTGTGACTCTAACTTTTCCACATTAGTCGCAAGTTGGCTCATTTGCTTCTCCAGATTTTGGATGCTGACATTTGTCTCCTGTTGAAATAGAAGCGTGTTAGTTTCCAATTGCTCAATAATATCAGCTAAAGAGTTACCTGAATATCAGTTATTCTGATATTGGGGAACTGGTTCATTCAATTGATAGTTCCTTGATCCATATCCCATATTAGGGTGATCCGTCCATCCTTCATCATATGTGTTGTAGTAGAGATCATATCTTCTTTGCTCATCGTAGAACTCTGCTACATTAAGTTGCTCCGCTGTATCATATTGCCATGTTGGACATGCTTCAGTAGAGTGTCCAGGTGCTGCACAAATTCCACATGGCCTTGATTGTGGGCACGACTGTTGACCTTTAACTGCAACCAAACGATGTAAGGCAGTAGTTAACTCTTGAATTTGATAAGAAAGATCACTTACCTCATTTGTTGTTAGGTCTGGTTCTGAGTGCCATTCGTCAAACATCTTCAGGATACGTGTTTTGATCTGACGCTATGGGCACAAGTAAGGCACGACTGAAAGAAAAAAAAAATTGGTTATAAACAAAAACAAAATTGATAAATACCGTTCCCCGGCAACGGCGCCAAAATTTGACGGGTGTCGAATCCGTCAATATAAATTTAACCTGCAATACAAATAAACTTGTAGTAAACAGGGTCGATCCCACAGAGAACGGTTATCAATTGTGTATTGTATACTGACCAAGTAATGTAAATGGGGGTTTGAAAAGTGAATTTGGACTGAATGCTAAAAACACAAAATATTAACAATCAAATATATTAAAAGACCCAGCTAACCGATCATTTAATTAATGTGTTGATCATTGATTCAAAAGATATCTCTATCGATTTTAATAACCACAGTTATAGTTATTGACAACGTGCTTAACAACCAATCTTTTCCTTAGTTATTAGACTGACCGGGTACGACCCTTCGAATCAATCACTAATCTAACACGTAGATTGCAATATGAACTAGAAAAGACCTATGGTCATAGCCAATGAATCAGTACGACAGTTCTTGAACTATGATTGTGGAACCTCAACACTACCTAGGTCAGATTAATTACGAATTATCTAACATGTAGTATATTAGTCTACTCAATTAACCAATCGCGCGCTTAATCAATTAATCAAATAAAACTAACATGACCTTAGCTATGGGCACAGAATGACCTTAACTATGGGCACAGAGATTACACAAATATTAAAAGATAAAGCAACGAAGCAAAGATCTCACAACACGAATTAATTAAATCAATCGTTTAGCTGGGCAGACTAGTTTAGCACCCCATGGGCGCAATCAACATCATTGTCTAAAATAAAACTAAACGTACAAAAAGAAGAAAACAGATAGAAAAACTAAAGATGATTCCTTCTCCAAGTATTTTCAGAAAACTAAAAGATCCTCCAACTATCTGTTCTGCAGAGTAAATATACTCCATTAAGAAAAATAACAAAACCCATAAAATCTCCTCAAAATCCTCTCCAGTATAATCTCTGATTTAACTTTTGAAAGATGTGAAAGTTTGTCTTCAATCCTTGACTTTCTGCATTTTTGGTCTTTAATCCCAGAAATCTTCATAATTTGCACAAATGCCTCCAAACTGTTCATATTCACAAAAATAGGGCAAATTAGTGTAAAATCACAATAATGTCCTCAAAATAACTAATGAAATAGTGCATAAATGTTGCACATATGGTGCTTAGTCAATTGGCTATTGAATTCAGAGCTCGGTATAATCCTGGAACACAAATTGAGCTATCTTTCCGAATTGCATACCGAATTGTAGTTCGGTAATAGTGTAATTTTAGAAAGAAAAAAAATGTTTTGGAGCCATTTTGTGAAGGATTTGAATTGTACTATAAATATTTATCTTAAACTCTAAGAGAGATCTTAGACTAGTTTTGTACCATTCTTACACACTTGAGAAATTAGCAAGAAATAGAATTCAATTTGTTCTTCATTTTCTCTCAAATTTCAAGTGGATTCAAAGAGGAGAAGTGTAGATTGGAGTTCATTTCTTCAAGACCCAAGGATTCAAGCTCTAGATTCATTATCATCACCACAAGTTCTAGAGTTTGATATGAAATTCTTGTTGAATTGTGCTTATAATTGTTTAGCTATGCTAGGCTAATTTTGTAGTGGTTGAATACATCATGTATCTAGATAGATCTTGTGATTCTAAAGTTTTTTTATGTGCTTTAATGGTGAATTCTTTAATATAACATGATTTGTGTTAATTGCTTAATTCATTTGGTGAAAATCAAGTGAAACATGAATTTAATCTTAATTGAAGCTAGATATAGCAATTTCATGGTTAAATCTAGGAATTAAGTGTCATTAAAAGGAAATTAGACATAGTAAATTTTGATCTTCTCACTTTGGATTGTGTTTTCATGATTATCTACTTTAATCTATAGACATATAATTGTTGTAGATGATAATTTGATGTTAGAGTTTGAAAGAACCTAATATTGATGTATATTGATCCAAGCTATATTTTTAGTGTTCCAGATGTTTGATGAAATGTCTAAGAAAGTGATCAAGTATCTATCTAGTGAATTGAGTATTCAACCATGATCTCCTCATATTATCTTGCAATTTTCTAAGAGTGCATTTAATTTTCTTAGTCAATTTTACATTCCTATTAATAGTATTAAATTGAGAACTTTTAACAACTTAGAAGTACATTGAATCATTTTCAACTCTTAAGCATAATTCTAGCATAATCTCTAGGATACGATATCCGTAACTTCTATATTACAATAAGATAGATGTTACTTGACATTCTTATAATATGAATTGAATTCATTGTAAAGTATTTTTACATCAACTATAAGGAGTAGATTCAACAATAGTTTCTTTTCTAGAATAAGCAAATGCAATTTCATTAAAAGTAACATCTCTACTCAAAATATATTATTAAGTCTTAATACACCACAACCGGTAGACTTTTGAATCAAAAGTATAACCAAAAAATATGCATTTAACAGTTCTAAATGCTATATTCCCATCATTATCATGAGCATAATCAATACATCCAAAAGTTCTTAAAAAAGAATAATCAATAGAGGTAATTATTTTAGATTTTGTATGACGTTTTGTAAGAATTAAACTACAATAAAAACTTCTACCAAAAGAGGATCTATAGTTTCACATTTGAACACCACGTATTCATTTAAAATGAATACTTGAGATTTAAATTATGACTAAAAGGAATATTAATAATGTTTTTTATTTATTTGATTTAAGATTTGGATTTTTTTTCCCCACTTTATTTGTCAAATTCTTATGTGACAACTAATACGTTAGTTTGATGGTTAAATTAGACATAATATAAATAATTTTAGGTTTAATTAATATTTTTTAAAAAATACATATATAAATATATTTCAGTAATCCTCGTCTTAATTGTTATATGAATTTAAATAAAATAAAATGTTGTTAAGATAAACTTGTCTACACCTTTTCTTTTTCTTTTTCTTTTTTATATAAAAATGTAATAAATTTAACTCCTACATTCAATGTTTATCAATATTAAATTTAAATTCACATAATGGATGGGTGATTTGAATACCATATCTAATCTACTGCATTTGGACACCAGAATGAACGACCATGGATGGGTGATTTGATATCTAATCTACTGCATTTGGACACTGAAATGAACAACATTCAAACTGCAATTCCGGTAGGAGTAAAATCAAATGTTTCTATAAGAGACGGAGAATAATTCTAAAAAGATTAAACACATAATATATTATATTTGTGTAGTATTTCAAATTATTTAAGGATGTATTCATAAAATTTTGTACTTAATTGTGCTATTTTATTATTTTCAAATGATTATGGATTATTTGACCGATTTCATAATTTTATAAAATTTAAAGATAAAAAGACAAGTGAAATCAACTTACGTGATGAATACCCCATCAAGGCTTTGCAAGATCGTTTTTAATTTTTTTAATTTAAATTTATTTGTTTAGATTTTTGGGAGATACTACGGACGTGATATTTTCATCTCGCATATTTTTTTCCATCATTTTGAATTAAAAATATTATTTTTGAAAAGGAACAACGATGGTTTACTTTTCTTTTGGGATTAGATCATCGAAGGGAGTTTGATTTCCTATCTCTGTTTTTTTCTCTGTTTTATTTTAGTTATATATTTATTTATTTTGTTATAATGTTAGTTGTGACCATGACTAGCTAAATTTTCATAATCTAGTAAAATCATTTTTATTCAATTACGTGTTACGAGATTTGATTTAATTATTAGTATTATTCAGTATTTATGTTTTCTCTATATTTACCACAGGATTTTAAAAGGCGTTAAGTGGTGTTAGGCGGCCACTCGATGCCTAACACCTAGGCAGCAAGACGGAAGTCTAGGCGATTTTAGACATTTTAACGGTAAATGAACTATTCTTAATTAACAATAAATGGACTTAAACTTGATACGGATGTTGATACTAGTTAATAAAACCGACTATTCTGCAATGTGGAAGGTATCTTCTTACCCCATACGTGGCATCAACTAATTGGTGTATTGACTTGGATAAAATTAAGAGTTAATTGCACCCACACTCCCTGAACGATAGTAAATTACCTATAAATAAATATTTTGATATTAATACACATTCACGCCCCTTTTATCCATAAAAATTAGTGAAAATGTAAGATAAAATTAATTTTAAATAAACATTATATAAATATATTTAAAATTATAAATTTAATTGTTATATTAATAAATTTATTAATTATTATATGATGTATTAATACCAAAATATTTATTTATGTGTAAATTACATCGCTATTCTATGAGTGCAATTAATTCTAAGGTTAAATAACTTTTTAAAACTGATTACAGGATATATGACACATGGCTCGGATAAAATTAAATAACTTTTTAAAATTGATTGTGCTATGTATGACGTATACTTTATATTTTTCAATTAACCATCTTTCTAAGGAACCATATTTCAATTGTAGTATGACTCATTCAAAACTCATTTACCTTTCAATCGACACATTTAAATTAATTTATCTTTCTCTTTCAAGCATTTATATTATATAAATCTGACGCATTTACATTTAGGTAGATTTCGTAAAATAGGCATGTAATAACATTAACCAGCTAATTTATTTACATAAAATCGTTGCATGGCTGGCATGCCCTCCCATGCATGCAATGGTGGAGCGTGATGAGTTCTTCACCCAATCCGAACTCAAAGAAGCAGATGGAACACTCCCTAGTTTGGTGAGGTAGGAGTGTCCCATCAAAGTTGAAGCTGGGAATTGTGGCCTGGAGAGGTACCATGGCCACATTCTCAGTTGAATTGTCCTATTCTGTGGTCGTGGCGGCGGCTGATAGAAGGTGGTAAACACTGGATAGAATAGGGAAACAAAGAAAAGGATTAAATAAAATATTTTCATATACCATGTCCATCGATGTGTGTTGACAGTTCGGCAATATATATTAATATGTAAATAATATATATAATATATAAAATAAATTAAATTAAAAAATAAATGTGCTCATACACGTATATACGGATTCGAAACCGATTCGAGTTTATTTATTTTATTAAAAATGTACTAAGAGAATAATATTAAATTTTTATTATTGTAAATAATTTATTATTTCAAAATAATGATATATTTAGATATTTTTATTATATATAATTTTATAATTTATTTTAATTATTTAAATATAAATTTATCTATGAAACATTTAAATTTTAATTTTATTAAATATAAAAATTAAATACATAATTTATTTATATGTAAACAATATATAGCTAAATAAATTATATTATATTAAAAATATACTCATGTCTACTGTATGAATTGGAATCCATAACATAACTAGTTGATATATTATTCTTTTTAAAATTAAAATATTCATCACTTTTATATTATAACATCTGTCAGCATATGCATAAGGGAGGTAGGAGTGTCCCACGATAATATAAATAATATATAATACATAAAATAAATTAAATTAAAAAATAAATGTGCTCATACGTGAATACGAATTCCAATTCATTTATTTTATTAAAAATATATTAAAAAATAATATTAAATTTTTTAAATTGTTCATTGTTTTAAAATAAGGATATATTTAGAATTTTTTTACCATATGTAATACTATAATTTATTTTAATTATTTAAAAATAAATTTATTTATTAAAAAAATTAAAGTGTAATTTTATTAAATATATAAAAATTAAATATATAGTTTATTTATTATGTAAACAGTGTATAGCTAATTAAACTATATTAAAAAAGAATTTACTCGTGTCTATATGTGAGAACATAAATTAAATCCATGACCAGTTTAATTATTATTATTTTTTAAAATTAAAATATAGATAGATCACTTTTATATTGTAACATTCGCAAATAGAGGTTAATTTTTTTTAATAATATTTATTATTTCAAAATTTGATTTCTTAGCGGAAATCATTTTCGAATTTCTATATCGAAATAAATTAAAATTTTATTTTAAGGATAAAATAGTAATTAGAGACCAAATTCGGAAGTATAGAGTCAATTTTAATTAATGAAAACTATTTTGAAATGATTTTCGCAAAATTAGACTCAATGAAAAATTATTTTAAGTGGAATAAATGTAAATTTTCAATTTAGACATAGTTTTGGTTGCATAAATACATTTTTAGAGTCAAAAAATAATTTCGGAAACAAAATTGAGAGCAAAATGAAGATTCAGATTAAATTGAATGATTGTATCTGGGCTTGGGTATTATTGGGCTCAAATTGGTGATCCAAGCCCAAAACCCATTTCGGTCGGCCCCATCATTCCACCAACAAAATCATCATCTCATTATCCCACTTACTCTCACTCCCTTCTCCTCTTCGTAAATCACATTTCTTCGTCCTCTCATCACTCTCTAAACCCTAACTCTCATTTATTGCCTTAACCACCAAAACTCATACCATTGAAGACTTTCAACTACCTTCCTAACCTCCTTTAAGAGTGATTACAAGCTCCATCTCACTCTCTCATTCTATTGGTAAGTTTTTTAACCCCTTTAAGGACATTTTTTATTTTAGAAGATTTTGATTTTGATTAATGACATGGATAGAGTTTTTAATGACACGGATAGTCGGATTGGCTTGATTATGGTCTCTAGCTGAATTTATAGTTTGGACCCTAAAAGATCTTAGATTTTGATGAAATTATGTTTGTGATTGATTTGTATTGCTATTAATAGAACCAATAGACAACCAACCAAACCGAGGAGACTAACTAGTTATCTTCGGAGGAGAGGCTAGCACCTTCATTTACACTCTATATACTTGTATGTTGTTTGTTGGTTTGATCACATTGTAATGAGATAATAATGCTAATAACATGATATTGAGTAGATATCAAGAGTATGGTACTTGTGGTGTCATGTAGACACATGTTGTAATTAATTGGAAATGACTATATGTTTGCGTATGTTATGTGTGGTGATAATTGATATTATCGTTATGTGTAATTGATGGCCATGAAGACCTTTGAATTTAAATGATAGAGTCTTGATATTAATGCCTTAAATTAGAGTCATTACATTCTATGTGTTTGGATACTTAGTAATAAGTGGTATTGGTTGCCCTTGTGGCTTATGAGCAAAATTGGCATTTTGGGGAACCATTGTTATAATCATGCCAATGCTACCTTATGAGTTTGGTAATAATGGAAAGATGGTAAATTTGTGTGAATCATTTAATGAATGCCCTTGTACTTAACTTGATGTAGATGAATATATTGGCATGTCACATGGACACTTAAAAGTACACTATGACACATAATTATGGGAAAATTTGGCTTGAAGTTTTAATATAGGGCGATTTTCCTCTCTGAATGTGATGACATCACCCAATCCTTTTAGATTTCTGTGTTTTTTTTTTACCCTTTGTATGTGTATGTGTGATCTTCAGATCTTACCCGGATTTCCCTCCAATTCTGTCTTATTTTCACTATAAGAGATAAGTTTAAGGGCAATAAACAAAATGTTGGCAATTGTGTGTTTCTTACTTAAAATGGTATGTGAATGCTTAACGATTGGTAAATGATTGGATGATGTGATTGAGATGCATCGTAGAAACCTTATATGGTAAATAATCTAGTAATGGAAACTAAAGAATTGAATTGGTTGGATTTGGCAAGTCAAACTCTGTTTTCTGCTTTATTTTTGGAAGTATGGATGTCCTGGTTGGTGGCTTAGTTAAGAAGCCGGGGCGCGAACCTAAGAGCAGGTTAGTTTCGGTACATATTTTTGCAGCCTGGTCAGCGGCCTAGTAAGGTGACTAGGCCGCAAACAAGGCGCCAAGGGAGTTTCAGTACCACTTTTAGCAATCTGGCAAGTAGCTAGCGGCCTGGTCGCGTAGACTAGGGCACAAGCCAGGGTCCTAAGGTGGCTCTAGTACGAATTTTGGCGGCTTTATCAGCAGATCAGAGCGCCAAGAGGGTCACGACACCAATTTTGGCAGACTCGTGGGTGGCCTGG